>JACEGR010003487.1:0-103991 GCA_014170235.1 Listronotus bonariensis | reverse complement strand
ATACAGGGGTGGCCCACCATATTCGACCCGGTCTGTAGCTGGATAACCATGGGGTTTTAAAAAAGTAAATATTGAAACATGCTACAGGTCGGATAAGGCCACAGTATAAAATTATTTTACTCTAAGTTATATTTTTATAAATGGAACACCCTATATTTTATGACGGTTTTAGGATTCTACATAAAAAAATAATTTAGGTTTGTTAATAGTACCAAGTGTCTAATTTTATTCGTTTTTGTGATATTTGATTGATTTTTTCCAAAATGCATGGGTGCAATTAAATTGATTTTATTTTAACAATATAAACTCCTTAAACTTTAAAATTTGTTACAAGATTAGGAAAAGTCTGTCTTATCATACGTAGGTCATATCGAGATCATAGATTATACAGGGTGATCAAAAAATAATTTCAATTTTTTTAGAAAGTCAAATTGCAATATCTCTCTTATTTTAAATGGAACACTCTGTATTTTTTTACACCACATGATGACAAACCAAATGCTCTTTCAAATGGCGTATAGGTTGCCCTATACCTATCTTTTATACTTTTAAGTAAATTCCGTTTTAACATATTTTTATTCCAAATGTCTATTTAAATGTAGAAGTAGGCTGTGATACAGCTATGCCTATTTACCTAAGCCGTTATTGCAAAATGTAAATTTGTTGGAAAAAAGCACAAAATTAAAAGATTTTGTATTATCTGCCACTATTTTTAAAATTCACAGAAAAAAATTCATTAGTTGCTTATAATGCTACTTCCAATAACACTTATTTCAGCTGAATGTGGTAATGATAAAACTTGTGTTTTTAAACAATCCCAATAACGCCTCTGGTTAGATTATGACGACATTCTGTGACCTATAACTCGTTTCTTCCATTATCCAGTAATCACTGTGTCAAATTTTTTGAAGGCAACTATTAAGGTTATCAGATGGTTTCTCCTGGAATATTTTCAAGATTAACTCTAGACTAAAGTAAACCATGTTTTTTCACATCCTACCAGTATTATATCATCTTGTTGTTGTAGAAGAAGAGTTTTTATTTAAAATCATTGAAATTTCTTTTAAACTGACTAAAACACTAGTAATCAATAAATGGTCGTTGTTATTTTCTTAAGAAAAATATTAATGGCTGCTATGTCACAGCCAACTCTTAATTTAAATAAACATTTGGACTAAAAATTTGTAAAAACAGATTTTACTAAAAAAGCACAAAAGATAGGTATAGACAACCTATACACCATTTGAAAGAGTATTTTATTTGTCATCATGTGACGTAAAAAATACAGGGTGTTCCATTTAAAATAAGAGAGATATGGCTATTTGACTTTTCTGAAAAATTGAAATTATTTTTTTGATCACCCTGTACAATATTTGATCTTGATTTGACTCCAAGTATGATAGTGGCAGACTTTTTTCTAATCTTGTTACACATTTTAAAGTTTAAAGTTTTAAAAGTGTTAAAGTAAAACTCAATTTAATTTTACCTCTGCATTTTTCAAAAAAATTAAATATCACAAAAACGAATAAAATTAGACACTTAGTACTATAAACAAACTTGAGTTATTTTCAAAGTAGAATCTAAAACCGTTGTAGAATATAGGGTGTTCCATTTGAAAAATACGACTTTGATACGTCACACTCTCTTGAGACACCCTGTATAGACTAAAATAATTTTATACTGTGGTCTTATCCGACCTGTATATGTTTCAGTATTTACTTTTTAAAAACCCATGGTTATCCAGCTACAGACCGTGTCGAATATGGTGGGCCACCCTGTGTTTTTACAAGCCTTTTTAAACATGGTGCCAAAAATCGTAAGGGAAAGTATAGGTCTCGGCCACGATAACAAAGCGTAAGCGGCGAGCGAAAAGTTTTAAATCTCTTTATGTTCTGTCTTCAAAACAGTTTATAGACCTTTAAAAACGCTCCGCGGATAATATTTGTTCGAGCGGCCAGACAGGGCTTCTTCGCTTAGGAATATTGCAGCCGGCTGGATTAAAAAACAACTTTTTTTTATTCTCGCATAAATATTAAAGTCACCCTTCTCACACTTTTTGCTCTACGGTAGCCGCTTTGGCTTAGTATCGTGGCCGAGGCCTTGCAGTCACGTAGCCCGCCTAGTTCGATACCTGAAAGATGTGTTTGAACCTTATGGTTTCATGACTGTAGCCTTCCTGTTTTTGGCAAGAATGTTTAAAAATTGCTTGTAAAAAAACATTGTGGTAAACTTGTCCGGCCCAAAATGACGCGTTCGCACCCGAAGAATTTGACATTGACAGCCTGGCTTAAACGCCGCTTCCATATGGCGGTATGAATATTTGTAGGAAAAACGCCAAAAGGAACAGTCCTAAAAGGCTTTAAATTTACTGGCCCAGGAATTATTTCCTTTCCATTTATTTTTTTGTCCTGATATTTAGAGCTGTCATTGATATGTCAAAACATGCAGACCTTGGTCATAAATTATCGTTTCAAGTTTCTTAAAAATATACTGATAATTCAAAAGTTAGAAGGGGGTCACGACTGCAGGACCTCACTGTATAATATTTGTTGTATACCCCTAAAAATGTTTTTAAACTGTTCCTATTATGGTAGTCTATTACATTACTGGTCTCAGGGACTAAAAAGTCTTGTGGCACATCATGTTGAAGCTCCTGACGAGTACTCTTTTAACCCTGGATATAAAAACAATACCTGTATCTACTAGAAAATGGCGGTACTTTTAAAAAATAGCCCTAATACGTGACAATTGGATGGCCATATTTCGGAAAGTAATTAAGTAATATCTATTTAATGTAATATTTTCTTTAAAGATTTTCTTTAATGCTAATATAGGTAATACTATACAGGGAAAGACAAAAAAATACATTTTTAAAGAAAATCCCGTATATTATATCACCATTAAAAAGATCTTTAAAAGAGCTTTTGCCGCCCAGCTGTCGCCTTTGACATTTAGATCTGTCATTAATATGTAAAAAATGCATACCCTGGTCATAAATTATCTTTTTCTACTACTGTATAAATAAGAAAACTTTGTGGTCCTAGCAACGCGAATGATAACGAAAGAGAACCTTCGTGTTACTCTGGTTGCTAAGCGTTGCTAGCTACTGAAAGTAATATTTTCAGCGCCTGGACAAAAAGTAAGAGTAAAAAAAGAAAATATGCTTGTGGGCAATATTAGGATTTATTTATAAAAAGTAACTAATTTATGACAAAATATTTTTAAAAACTAGGTTAGGTATTGACATTAAAAGTAATTGTGCAATTTGAGCAATTAGCAAAAGAAATTGGAGGAATAATACTTGAATTAACAGTTTTTAAATTTGTTGTTGGGGTATCGTTATCACCTTTAACTACGTTAATATTCATATTTTTCACTGTTACTTCATTAGAGGAAATATTGGTAGGAATTTCGTGTAAAATCTTCTTTGAAATTTCCACCGTATTACTATAGGATTCAGCAATATATCCCTCCGCAACAGAAGAAGACCTCCATGCCTTTTTAAGTCCAAAATATCGACATCCGAAGCATTGGCAAGGAACGTGGTTGACGTTCTTCTAAAAGAATGGCCAGTGTATCTACTGATGTCTTCAAGCTTCAAAACTTCGCAATTTCTTTAGGTACATTTGAAATAGTGTGCTTTCCAATTACTTGATTAACACATTTACCTCTTTCATAACGATACAATAAGCGCTCATCTAGAGCATTCCTTAGTCTCAGCTTAATATATTCCTGTAGAAATCTGACATAAGGAACTGAGCCTTCATCGTTGGTTACTACCAAGTTTCTTTTAACTTTATTTTTAGACTCCACTATTTTTACTATAGCCACGTCATTTCTTATTTCTACATCACTTAGATTCATTCTGTATATTTCGTCTGTCCGGCATGCCCCAGCCACTCCCATAATGGCTATTACTTTCATTGCTAAGTAACTTTGATCAGGCGCGTTAACTAAAAACTTTATGATTTCTTCTTTTTAAAAATTTTTGACTTTTTTGCCTCATAACCATCGTTTTTCCTTTTAATAAAAGCAACTAGTTTCTTGAACTCCGAAATATCTTGATTTTTGTTTACGGAAATTGTTAACTTAAGCATGGAATATACAGACCAGAGGGTTGGTGGTGATAAAGACTCGGATTTTTCTTGAAAATACGCCAACATCACATTCTCGTCAATCCGCCCTACATTTTTGGTAGCAAGCCATTCAGAAAACGATTTATATGTTTGATGGTACCTCTCTTTAGATTTGTCTGGCAGAAGTGAGGCACACGCAAGGTCAGCTGCCTTTTGGATGCCATTTTCATATTCATTTAACATTTTAAAATGGGAATGGATTTATACTAAATTAACAATAATTCAATATCTGACAAGTGCTGATGACAGACAATGTCAACAATAAATGTGTTGCTATGGATTAATTTTTAACAGGTAAAATTTCAAAATCTCTGATATTTCTTATTAAAACATGATGTTAATGATTATTAAATTATGCGATACATAGAACAGTAGCAGAAAAAATATAATACATTACACGATGCGAAAGGCCTTTCAAGTGTTCGGAGGTTTTAAATAGCCTCGGCTTCGCCTCGGCCATTTAAAAACCACCTCACGCCAAAAAGTAAACTTTCGCATCTTGTAATGTAAATAACTATTTCAAGTTTCATAATAATATACCAAACTGTTCAGAAGTTAGAAGGGAGGCGACGGACTTAAGGATTTAACTGAATACATATTCTCTAAAGTTGACATTAAATAATTAAATACTTACCTTACAAAACTTTAAATATAAAATTAATTTTAAATGATTAATTAGGAAACACTACACAAGTAATTTAACTAATCATTATTAATTTGTGCCATGCTATTCTTAAATATTTAAAAGGAAAGTGCCATAAATAAAAAACAGACGGCAAATGGCGGATCTGAATAAAAATTCGGTATCTGTTGACCTAGAACAATGTTTTGCTACTTTCAATTTTGTTCGGTATTAAATAAATATTTAAATGAAGAGTAGAAAACTGGGACTTCGATAATGTATTTGCGAAATGTTTTAGTAGGTATTCATTTTATTTAGACATTAAATTGAACCAACAGCCCTTTAATATGGCCATCAGTATTGATGTAACGGTCTTCCGATAGGAGTTTCCAAACTTTTACAGTGGATAGCGGGCATATTGTTGAAGCGACATTTCTTGAATTGTCTGTTATGTATTCAGTCGGTCTTGCCAAATCACCATGGACAAATATAGCGTTCAACAGCACGTGCAAATGATAAAATTGTTTTATCAAAATTGGTGTTCTGTTCGGGCAACATCCCGCGCACTTCGACCATTTTACGGTCGCCATAATCATCCTACAGAGAAGACTATAAGTCCACTGGTTCAGTAAATAATGTAGCAACATTCGTTTGTCGACAAAACGCAAAATCTGCCAAAAACATATATGCTGTCCGCAAAAATGTACAGGAGAATCCGAGGCTGTGGATTTCGCGTTCACCGGCAAGCGCTATAGGTCGATGGTTACAAACTTCTTTTGGCCTGCATTGAATATGGACACCAATAATATGTGGTTTTAGCAGAACGGCGCTACATGCGACACAGCTCATGCCACATTGGACATTCTGCACGAGCGATTTGAGCACAAGGTCATTTCACGTGGAGGTGATGTGAACTAGCCACCGAGATCGTGCGATTTGACCTCGTTAGACTTTTTCTTGTGGGGTTTTCCTAAGTCGCAGGTCTATGCAAATAAGCCATCAACAACAGCGGCTCTTAAGGTCGACATAACCCATGCCGCCGGTCAACTTCAGCGGAATTTATGCGTCAGAGTCTTGGAAAATTGAAAAGTCCGGATGCGCGCCACCCAGTAAAGCGGCGGCGGACATTTGCAGGATATAATATTCCATACGTAATGGCATCGATAAGCCTTTTAAATAAATAAAAACTTTAGTGATATCTCACACACACATTGTTTTATTTAAATTTAAAAATAGGAAACGTTTAATGAAAGACCCTAACACGCCCAAACATAAAAATGGCGCATTACGTTTTTAGATGAAGAATCTGCCCTTAAATGGTCTTTACAACATTCATTTACACTTTTTATATTCTTCTCTTGGTAATCTTACAAGTTGGTTTTAAAATTATTATTTTTTCTTTCAGGTTGCAAGCTTCTCCAGACCCTCGCCACGAATTTAAGAAGCCCCACCAACACTCAATGCACCCTCCTCCCCTGGGTCATCAAAGGGGGCTACGTTAAGCCCGCCGAGGGAAAACCTCCGTACGGGGGAAGAGGAGGATACCCAGGGCAACCGGTGAAAAGAGGTGCTGGAGCGGGCGCAGGGGGCATAGAGCTAACGGAATAGTACCGGCGAAAGGACCACCTCCTCTTCCTGTTGGAGGGCACAGGCATGCGTACGAGATGGTAAGTGAAAATAATCTTATAATTTCCTAAACAATTTAAGATGTAGTCTTTGGTAGTAATGTCCTTTGGTTCTTCGGCTTATTCCAACTCTCGATGGAAGAAGAAGATTTGAAAAAAAGCATGAATACCTACGATGTTTAATTTTTTTTGACATGACCATGGTAATCAGCTTAAAAAAATCAATTCTTTATATTATTTGCTAATTAACAGCTTGTATTTTTGGTAAGAAAGTTAGCAATAGACTAACTTTGAACACCCTGTTTATTATTTAAAAGATTTTACTGGATGGTTTAAACTTTAAACTCATTGGATTGAAGCTGAATAAGCATTAGCACAGGTGAATTGTTTTAATGGTGTTGAGAATTTTTTCGATTTCTGGCCATCCTTTCTGTGACAAAAACCGCCGAATTCCACTTTCGATGTTTTTTCTTCTACGAGCATTATTTCCCCAAAAGTGCATTTTATTACCAGGCAGCAGTAGAAATCCATTGTTTCAATATGATCTTATTAAACCGACATTCTATGGGTTGTTTTATGTATTGTTTTTGTTTGGATGGTCTCAGGACCGGCTCGAGGAAAAGTGCCGCCTGAGGCGGCTACAATTCTGCCGCTCCTAAAAGGAATTAAAATTTGAGTTTCAAAATTTTTTAAGAGCAAAAACAAAAGGTCTTTACCACCTCTATTTATTGCATTTTTTTATTTTTAAAATTCTAAAAACCCTTAATTTACCTCATTGGTCTTCTTTCCTTCTTCACACATATTTTTGAAGACAAAAAAAGATCCTCTACTTTTTTTTAACTAACTGTAAAGAGAGTCATTTTGCCCCCTGCTCATTTTTAAAAAATAATATTGCATGAAACAAAACGCACTTAGTTTTCCTGTTAATTTATCGAGTTGTCAATGCCAATAATAAAAAAAGTCAGCCATTTTTATTTCCCACCTGATTTTAGTCAGGTTTACGCGGTTTTACTTAAAGAAAGTCATGTAAAAGCAACGCTCCGCATCACGCAAGTTATTAGTATTTTGCAATGAAATGTGTTTATTTAAAGTATATTTTGGATATTTTTCTTTTTATTATTTATGGGGTTTATTATTGCCTTAAGTTGAGAGCGTAAGAGCTGGAAAGCTGCACGTGTTCAACCTATTCCCAAGAAAGGATCTAAATCCCTTCCATCTAACTATAGACCAATTTCAATTCTCTCCGTTCATTATAAAGTAATGGAAAAATTAATTAATTCACAAATTTTAAAGTACTTAGAAAAACACAAAATTTTGCATGACAGGCAGTATGGATTTCGACACAAAAGATCTACAGCAGATCTTCTTTCCTTCGTATCACACTGTTGGAATAAGTCTCTTAAGTTTCTAGGTGAGTCCCAGATCATTGCTCTTGATATATCCAAAGCTTTTGACCAGGTCTGGCATGCCGCACTTCTTAATAAACTTCCCTCCTATGGTCTTTCAACTAAACTCTGTACTTGGCTTTCTAGTTATCTATCTGATCGACGTCATATCAGTTATTGTGGACGGCCATTCTTCAACCTCTCACCAAGTAAGTGCAGGAGTCCCTCAGGGCTCAGTTCTGCACGAACATTGTTTCCTTCTTCACATAAACGACCTTCTCTCGTCCACATAACCAATTCCATTCATGGTTTCTGCCGACGATAGTACTCTCACTCCAGTTTTCAGGTTCCTAAACCCATCACTAAACCTGACTTCGAAAACAAACGCAGAGCGATGCAGATATCTCTTTCGCAGGATCTTAATTTAATATTGGATTGGGGCGCCAAAAATCTCGTCCATTTTAATGCATCCAAAACACAATCATGTTTTTCCTTGTCGCGAAAAGAGTCATCAAATACTTCATCGTCTACTTATGAGCGGCCAAGTTTTACAGAGCAAAGACACCTTCTAATCTTGTGGTCGTCACATTTGAAAATAACCTTAACTGGCATAAACACATTGTATCTATAGCCACTGCAGCTTCAAAATAGCTTGGATTTCTCTTTCGAGCCAAAAAGTATTTTTCCGCTTCTAATTTATACACTTTATATGTGTCCCAAATCCGACCTCCCTTGGAATATTGTTCTCATATCTGGGGCATGGCGTCCCCCACAACCCTAAGCATTCTTGATTCTATTCAAAGAAGAGCTATTCATGTCTCATTAATGATCCTTCACTTACAGAAAGGCTTTCCCTCTCTTGCCCATCGTCGGGCTGTGGGGATTTATCGCTTTTTTATAGGTACTTCCATGGCTTCTGCTCTGAAGAATTGTCCAGTATAGTTCCTCCACTCACGGTTCCCAACAGAGAAACTCGTGGTTCCGCGCGTATGCATCCCTATACGGTCCAACTGACAGGCCCCGAACTTCTCACTTTGTTCGTTCTTTTATCCCTAGAGTTTCTAGATTGTGGAACCTGCTGCCCGCGGAGGTCTTTCCTTCCCCCCCAAATCTTCAAGTATTTAAGTCCCGTGTCAACAAACTCCCTCTTACCTCGCTTAAGACACCCACGGTACGTTAGTATTTAGGCTTTTAGCCTTCGTGGTTTGTCCAAAGATAAAAAAAAAAAAAAATAAAAAGTTTGTTGTTTTGTATTACAGGTTACAAATGTTTTAATGCGATCAATTAAAGATTTATGATAGAGTATGTCAATGTTGCAGAAATACAGCCCCCGTACTCTGTAACTCGATAGAAAATAAATTTCCTTAAATTGCATATGATTTACATTGCATTGAAAGGAAATGTCTGCTCTATCGAGTTACAGAGTGCGGGAGCTTGTTTCTGTTTTTATTTGTAAAGGTACCAAATCAAGACGACTGTAGAAATGTCTTTATCAGGAAAAAGTTTGTATCAAGTTAATTTTTCTATATTTTAATTAGTTTGTTTTTGTTTAAAGAGAAAACTTCTTTTTTTGTTCAGATTTTTTTTCTATTCCTTAAGAAAGTTTAAAAAATAAAAGTTAATTTTTAAATATTTTCGGATTTTTTGTACTATACCCTCAAACCCCGGGACTATCCTTCGCGATGCCGGGATTGTCTGTGCCTAGTCCCGGAATCTCGTTATTTTTTAAACGACACTCTGTGCTATTTTTTTCTTTTCTGAAATTAACAAACAATAACCTTTTCAAGAATGCATCACATTTTTGTATTTCTTTCGCTCGAAACGTTGTGTGAAAATAAATTAATAAAGACAATGGAAGTCCGAAATTCTTCTCTTACAACTGAATCTCATTGTCTTCCACATTCAGACATACGTATTCTGTTTCACCATGAAGCACTTGTTGGTTAGGTTTTATTATTACTTTTCATTTTTTAAGACTAGAAAACAATTATTTTAGCGTATACAGTTAAGTAAAATGACCATAAAACAAACGCCTGCTAAGGAACCTTTCCAAAGCAGAGCTTAAGTTTGTTTTTATCGTCAGTTTTACTTACCTGTAAGTAAAATGACGTCAGTCAGGGGCCTTCCATCTCCGCTTGCAACGAAAGAAGGCACGCGAGGGAGTGCGGAACATGAGACGAAGAAGCTTTTAGTTAATAGTTAAAAAGTTTATAAAAATATTTTTTAAACTTACGCACTTTGCACATGGGTCGTTGAAACAGCGACGAGACCGAGATTCGACGAGCTTTCGATAGTATGTACGCATATATTCGTGTTTGAAGTGGCGACAACCGTACAAAGACGAGCATTCGTTCAATGGTCAATTTTTACTATATTCTCAGCCAATGAAATCATATGTGGATCGGAGTGCGTCGATGTTCCCCGAAACCGATCGCGACGGGGCAAAGAAACTACCTCCTTTGAACCCACCGCACCCTATCAAAGAGTGCCATAATACAGCTGCTTTCTCTGACACAAGTTCCCAGAAAGCATGTAGAATTCTAGCTAACTTTGTTTTAACAAGACAAAAATTAAATATTTTCTTACCCTGACAGGTTCACTTGCCATTTTGTTATTTCATTCCAAACTCTTTCTGTGTAATCTTTTTTGCAAATATTTTTTTAAGTATAATTTTTATCAAGTACACTACGTTTTTTAACCTTGTCCACAAATCTAATATTACACGGACACTTTCCGCGGTTTTTCGGAAAGTGATGCTGCGGTTCACGTTTACGTAGAAGTCTACTTAGACTTCCGGGCCAGACGATTGAAGGCGTCCGTACGAGCGCATGCTTCCCAGCACCCTTGGGGGATCGAGAAAAGATTCACGCTAAATTGGGGTTTCTTTCTTCTGGGGCTAAGCGCTGTGAGTGAAGATTCCTAAAGCCTGAAGTTTTTACGTTTTGGTGTTGAACACCTGGTGTCTTCGTATGGTCGAGGAGATGCGCACGCCTTGCGGAAAACGTCAGTAGTGAAAGTGACGGTTATGCGCGATACCAGTAGTAGCCGCTGGTTTGACAGTGCACACTTATGTATGTTCGGAAGTTCATCGCTGTTGTTGATTTTACAAGTGTTTCTTATTCATATGCTAGGAAAGTCTCGGGAGTTTCGAGCTCGATTATCCAGATTTTCCAAGGACAAAGCCAGGAAAGCTTATAAGCAATAGCTTATATGAACCGGAACGGGAGAACTGGCGAATTGACTTAGTATCAGAGCCATAAAGCAAAGAGATAAAGATACAAAATCTAATATTACACAAATCCAAATTTTCCCGTGTAAAAACCAGACACAATCACAATATGAATCACACACTGTAACAAGAGTACAAAACAGTTCTGTATTGCACGTTGTTTACTAAAGTACGCGGATCGCTGAGATTGGACACGCTTAATATGCATACGTACTGTCAATGCCTGTAAAATCGCGTTCTGGTCGACCGACCCATGTGCGGAGAGCCTTATTAAACACGGCAGGGTCAGCGGAATGCTCACAGCCAATTCGCCAAAGAAGTTTTTTTATTATAGTAATGTCTCAGAACTTTATAGTTTATGTATAAAAACCCGAGTTTAAAGATGGACTTAAAGGTTGACGTTTCTGTTACTGATCGCCAGTTTCGCGTTTCGAGTTTGATATGGTGAATTTATAGTTTGCCGTTCGGCACTTTATCGATGGATAATTTTGAGGTTTGAAGTTTTCTGTCAATGTCAAAAAAAAAAGTTAAAAGTTGATCAGGTCAAACGGCGAGGGAAAACGGTTAACAGAATGTATAAATTGATAAAAGACGTCGCGTCGTTGTTTCATCTGTGAATTTTAAACGTCTGGGTGTCTTCAAGCGAGGTAAGAGGGACCTCTGTTGACATGGACTCTTGAATACCTGGGAAGACCTGGGGGGATGGAAAAGACCTCCGCGGGGCAGCAGGGTTCCACGCCCAGATCGAACTCTAGGGACAAAAGAACGAACAAAGTGAGAAGTTCGGGGCCCGTCCAGTTGGACACCGTATAGGGATGCATATGCGCGGAACCACGAGTTTCTCTGTGTGGAACCGTGAGTGGAGGAACTATACTGGACAATTTCTTCAGAGCAGAAGCCATGGAAGCACCTATAAAAAGCTGATAGATCCCCACAGCCCGACGATGGGCAAGAGAGGGAAGCCTTTCTGTAAGTGAAGGATCATTAATGAGACGAATAGCTCTTCTTTTTGAATAGAATCGAGAATGCTTAGGGCTGTGGGGACGCCATGCCCCAGATATGAGAACAATATTCCAAGGGAGGTCGGATTTGGGAACACATATAAAGTGTATAAATTAGAAGCGGGAAAAATACTTTTTGGCTCGAAAGAGAAATCCAAGCTTTTTTGAAGCTGCCGTGGCTATAGATACAATGCGTTTATGCCAGTTAGGTTACTTCAAATGTGACGCCCACAAGATTGAAGGTGTCTTTGCTCTGTAAAACTTGGCCGCTCATAAGTAGAGGATGAGTATTTGATGACTCTTTCGCGACAAGGAACATGATTGTGTTTTGGATGCATTAAAATGGACGAGATTTTTAGCGCCCCAATCCAATATTAAATTAAGATCCTGCGAAAAGAGATATCTGCATCGCTCTGCGTTTGTTTTCCAAGTCAGGTTTAGTGATGGGTTTAGGAACCTGAAAACTGGAGTGAAGGGTACTATCGTCGGCGAAACTATGAATGGAATTAAGTTGTGGACGAGAGAAGGTCGTTGATGTGAAGAAGAAACAATGTTGGTGCCAGAACTGAGCCCTGAGGGACTCCAGCATTTACTTGGTGAAAGCTTGAAGAATGGCCGTCCACAATAACTGATATACGACGATCAGATAGATAACTAGAGAGCCAAGCACAGAGTTTAGTTGAAAGACCATAGGAGGGAAGTTTATTAAGAAGTGCGGCATGCCAGACCTGGTCAAAAGCTTGATATATCAAGAGCAACGATCTGGGACTCACCTAGAAACTCACAGAGACTTATTCCAGCAGTGTGATACGAAGGAAAGAAGATCTGCTGTAGATCTTTGTGGCGAAATCCATACTGCCTGTCATGCAAAATTTTGTGTTTTTCTAAGTACTCTAAGAATTTCAGAATTAATTAATTTTTCCATTACTTACAAAGAACTGAGAGAATCTGAAAATTGGTCTATAGTTAGGATGGAAGCGGATTTGTGATCCTTTCTGGGAATAGGCTGAACACGTGCAGTCTTCCAGCTCTCCGAAAGATGAAGGCTAAAAGCCTAAATACTAACGTACCGTGGGTGTCCTAAGCGAGGCAAGAGGGAGTTTGTTGACATGGGACTTAAATACTTGAAGATTTGGGGGAAGGGAAAGACCTCCGCGGAGCAGGTTCCACAATCTAGAAACTCTAGGGATAAAAGAACGAACAAAGTGAGAAGTTCGGGGCCTGTCCAGTTGGACCCTATAGGATGCATATGCGCGGAACCACGAGTTTCTCTGTTGGGAACCGTGAGTGGAGGAACTATACTGGTCAATTCTTCAGAGCAGAAGCCATGGAAAGTACCTATAAAAAAGCGATAAATCGCCCACAACCCGACGATGGGCAAGAGAGGAAGCCTTTCTGTAAGTGAAGGATCATTAATGAGACGAACAGCTCTTCTTTGAATAGAATCAAGAATGCTCAGGGTTGTTGGGGACGCCATGCCCCAGATATGAGAACAATATTCCAAGGGAGGTCGGATTTGGGAAACATACAAAGTGTATAAATTAGAAGCGGAAAAATACTTTTTGGCTCGAAAGAGAAATCCAAGCTTTTTGAAGCTGCCGTGGCTATAGATACAATGTGTTTATGCCAGTTAAGGTTACTTTCAAATGTGACGCCCACGAGATTGAAGGTGTCTTTGCTCTGTAGAACTTGGCCGCTCATAAGTAGAGGATGAGTATTTGATGACTCTTTTCGCGACAAGGAACATGACTGTGTTTTGGATGCATTAAAATGGACGAGATTTTTAGAGCCCCAATCCAATATTAAATTAAGATCCTGCGAAAGAGATATTTGCATCGCTCTGCGTTTGTTTTCCAAGTCAGGTTTAGTGATGGGTTTAGGAACCTGAAAACTGGAGTGAAGGGTACTATCGTCGGCGAAACTATGAATGGAATTAGTTGTGGACGAGAGAAGGTCGTTGATGTGAAGAAGAAACAATGTTGGTGCCAGAACTGAGCCCTGAGGGACTCCAGCATTTATTTGGTGAAAGCTTGAAGAATGGCCGTCCACAATAACTGATATACGTCGATCAGATAGATAACTAGAGAGCCAAGTACAGAGTTTAGTTGAAAGACCATAGGAGGGAAGTTTATTAAGAAGTGCTGCATGCCAGACCTGGTCAAAAGCTTTGGATATATCAAGAGCAACGATCTGGGACTCACCTAGAAACTCAAGAGACTTATTCCAACAGTGTGATACGAAGGAAAGAAGATCTGCTGTAGATCTTTGTGGCGAAATCCATACTGCCTGTCGTGCAAAATTTTGTGTTTTTCCAAGTACTTAAGAATTTGTGAATTAATTAATTTTTCCATTACTTTACAAAGAACCGAGAGAATTGAAATTGGTCTATAGTTAGATGGAAGCGATTTAGATCCTTTCTTGGGAATAGGTTGAACACGTGCAGCCTTCCAGCTCTCCGGAAAGATACCTGTGTCGTAAGAAATTCGAAAGAGCCGAGTTAAGATTGGTGCTAGTTCTGGAGCACATTTTTTTAAAACGATTGCTGGTATGCCGTCCAGCCCAGACGATTTCTTGGTGTTAAGGGAGGAAAGGATACGCTTAATGTGTTTTACTTTAAAAATAATATCGGGCATTTTATGAGGAACTGGGGTAATCGTTGGAATTGGATGATTTACAGGAGGGTCAAGGGTTGAATTGGCAGCAAATTGTTTGGCAAATAGTTCTGCCTTCCCTTTAGCAGTAGAAATAATTTCATCTTCCAAAGTTAGTGGTGGAAAGAACTGGCACAAAAATTCCTACTTATGTTTTTCGCAAAGGACCAGAAGGATTTGCTACCATTTGAGCAAGAAAGAACTTTGTTTTTGATACGATTGTCGAAGGAGTCTTTGGCTTCAGAAATTGTTTGATTGTAGTAGTTTCTTGCTTCAATGCTGGCCTGTCGGTTTTCTGGACTAGGATCCTGTAGAAAGTTCTTGTGAGCCTGAACTTTTAAAGTTCTGGCTTTTTCACAAGATTTGGAAAACCAGGGTTTGTTATTGGATTTTTGGGGTTTTTGATGGTGTGTGGAATATAGGTTTCAATGCCCAATTGAATTGATTCAGTAAGTTGATTGCAAATTTGGGAAGGATCACGAGAAGAAAAGCAGATGGAATTCCAGGGGTAAGTGGCGAAGAAGTCCCTTAGGCCATCCCAGTCAGCTGAGTTGTAGTGCCATACGGTGCGTGGTGGCATGTATTCATTTACCTCAGGATGTGCAGGGTAAGATATAGTAACTAAGCCATGATCTGAGCGACCTAGGGGTGCTGTGACAGATGTTTCATAGAGTTCGGGGTTTGTAGTAAGAAAAGAGATCTAGGGGATTTGAACTATGATTTGGGACTCTAGGAAAGTAGGTGGGTTTCATAATAAGGTTGGTAAGAGAGTTACTGACTGCGAAGATTTCGGCTGCTCTGCCTTGGGGGTCAGTTTTTGAAGAGCCCAGCCAATCCTTATTATGGACATTGAAGTCGCCAAGCACGATTACTTCAGCCGATGGAAACTGAGAAATTATGCTATCGATCTTTGTTGAAAGAAAGTCAAAGAATTCGACATAGGAATTATTAGATGGGGACCGGTACAAACAGCAGATAAATTTAGTTGAAGACCTAAGGGAAAGTTTGAGCCAAAGGATATCAGGCCTACCCGATTCAAGATTAGAAACTCGAGCACAAGCCAGAGTTTAAAGTTCTATACTTAAGTCCAACAACGGTTATTTTAAATTTTATGTTAAAAACGACGTGTGCAAGCAATCTCATAACCATAATTTTTTTCTAACCAAAAGCGTTTAATATGAGTTGTGGATTGGGTTTTCGTAGAGAAAGAACTACTTTGGTAGATTGTGTTGATACTTTTAAAATAAATTAATACAGAGTGGTCAAAAATAATCGTTAAAAAATTATTACGACATAAAACCTTACAAGTCACTTTTTTAAAATGAAAACCCCATCTTTTTTTACCTTATCCTATTAAGCATCAAAAAATAAAAAAAAAAAACGTTTTTTCAAAAATGCATAGTTTTTAAAATATTAAGAATGAAATTTTTATCTATTTTAAAAATGCTTTTAAGATGCGGCTACTTTGACTTCTAGTTGGCCTTGACAACAAAATGCGGCGTCACAGCCAACTACCCCGTCCCTACCCGTACTTAAATGCATTGTTAGAATAGATAAATATTAAATCATTAATATTTCGAAAACTATAAATTTTAACCCTTATTTTTAATTTTTATAGAATATGGCAATGGAAGATAGGGGTTTCCATAAAAAATGACTTTTAAGGTTTTGTCGTAATAATTTTTAACCATTATTTTTAGCCACTCTGTATTAAATAATTGTGAAAATATCAACACAATCTACTAAAGTAGTTCTTTCTCTACGAGAAACAACCTCAACTCATATTGAAGGGTTTTGTTTAAAAGAAATTGATGGTTATGAAATGGGTTGCAAACGTCATTTTGACATAAAAATTTAAAATAAGTCAAATCGGCTGGACATAGGTATAGAACACTATACATAAATTATGTTTAGAATTTTACGCAGAATCTAAAAAATAAATAATATATAGGGTGTTTCATTTAAAATAAGAGAAGTTGACATCATCTTCGGTATAACCGGAAGTGGTAGAGCTGTCAAAATATTTTGGTTGTGTGTCCCCACTGACTTTATAAGCTGTCAAAATTTTCCAAAACGTAATTTTCGAGAAATCGATCGCGGCAGTTCCTGTGGGACACCCTGTACAGTAACCGCCTAAAACTTTAGATACAGGATATAAAAGAAAAATAGGTAACTATTATTTTTTGCGAATTGCGTTTTTCACTTTTCCTCTAATCTTAAAATCGATATTTACATTTAACATTACACTTGTATTTGTGTGCCCAGCGGCCTTCTTAAAAATTTCATTTATCAGTTCAACTTTTAAATTTAAATACGCCTTAATTTCTGGGACACTCTGTATAATTAAAATTTCTAACGACCAAATCATTGTTTTTTTATTTATTAAGTCCTTTTTCTCTTGTGTTTTAGAGTCGAGGACCCACGGCGGGACCGAGGGAGCCTTTGCCATCTGCCACACCGTATGCCCAAGAGGTGGACAATATATTTAGGGTAATTTCAAATTAGTTAAGCAAAAATATCTATAAGCAATTTAGCTACCTAAAGTTGTACATAAACAATAGGGTAAATTCGGGAGAGTTGCCGCACTTTTTGAAAAATGGCTGTAATTTTCGTATTTTTTTTAAATCTTTTAAATAAATCAATATAGCAGGAAAGCTTGCACCAATTTTTGGGTAGGTATTTGAGGAGTAGGCTGGCAGCTTGTCCCATTATACCCGGAACACAGAACTGCAGACCTGGTTGCTGAGTAGCGGGTCTAGAAGCACTGATCTCGATGGATTTGCCAATGTTATAACCTGACGCGAAACAAAAGTTACATTTCATGGGCGAAAACCCGGTTTGTGCGCAAGCCAGTTGAGGGTAACGCACCCGGCGCCAAACAAACTATCCGCATTATCGGAAAAATTTGTTGACGGCGTCCTGGTTTTCAGTTCCGGAGCAACGGTAGCTAATGAGCGTCACGGTCAGACCGCGGACGAAGGGTACGGGGTGCCGATGTTTGTATTTTGCCAAGGCTTTTAAGTGCGCATGTTCGTCCACCCATTCATTTTGGTTTGGTTACTGCGTGAGGGCGTCAAAAACCGAAAAATGCTTCTTGCCACTGCGGATCTAAATGTAGGTTATCTATGGTCTAAAGCAGAGATTTTTTTTAATGTTATACTTTTTTGGGTCCCAAAAATACAGGGCATTTGCTAACTACGGTACAAAACTTAAGTGGATGCTTTCTAATGTCTTTTTATGAAAATGTTCCTATAAACATATGTCCTGACCTGCTTCATTTCTGAGATACAGAAAGTGTTAAAGTTTTTAAAAATCCTGTATTTTTTAAATATCTTTAAAACGTTTCAACCGATTCGCATGAAATTTGATCGCACGGTATACCTATTTAATGTAGTAAGGCGGCACGTCCAAGCTTTACCTAAATTAGGAATATTGGGTCCAGTGGCGTCTCAGTGGGTACTACAGCCAGTATAATAAGGAAGAAAAAGTACGGCACTGACTTTTATGAGGTTTTTATGCATTTTTCCAAATTCAGCAATAAAAGGTGCAACTTTTTAGTCTCTTGTATGTTTTTTTGTATCTAGCTTCGTTTTCGAGAAAAATATATATAAATTTATTTATTGTTTAGTCATTCTAAAAAGTAGCACTAAGCAGCATAAACAATATCCAAAACCAAAAAATTTACAATTATGACCTTGGTAAATAGGGAAAATGATAATTTTCGATGAAATACACAAATGCTTATTTATTTTAGGACAAATAATTGCTTTATTTTTATTTTTGTTTTTTAGATCATGTTGTCTATGGGTACTTTTAGAAGAAATTAAAGTAGCTTTTAATATTTTTTCGTGAAACCGAGAGCAGGGACTAAAAAGTTAAATTGTGCGAATTGCGTAATCAGAAAAAATATTAAAACTTTATATAAAGTCTTTTTTCACAATAATATTGGCTGTGGCGTTCACTGCAGACGCCACTGGAACCAACTACCTCTTAATTTAGGTGAGAGCTCTACAAGCGCATTTACTACACTTAATAGGTATACTGGATAACCATGGGGTTTTAAAAAAGTAAATACTGGAACATCAGGTCGGATAAGACCACAGTATAAAAATTATTTTAGTCTATACAGGGTGTCTCAAAAAGTGTGACGTATCAAAGTTATATTTTTTTAATGGAACACCCTATATTTATTTGACGGTTTTAGATTCTACTTTTATTCGTTTTTGTGATATTTGATTTTTTTAAAAAATGCAGAGGTAAAATTAAATTGATTTTTACTTTAACACTTTAAACTTTTTAAAATGTGTAACAAGATTAGAAAAAAGTCTGCCATATCATACGTAGGTCAAATCAAGATCAAATATTGTACAGGGTGATCAAAAAATAATTTTAATTTTCAGAAAATCAAATAGCCATATCTCTCTTATTTTAAATGGAACACCCTGTATTTTTTTACGTCACATGATGACAAATAAAAATACTTTCAAATGGTGTATGGGTTGCCTATACCTATCTTTTTGACTTTTAGTAAAATCTGTTTACAAATTTTTAGTCCAAATGTTTATTTAAATTAAAGTTGGCTGTGACATAGCAGCCATTAATATTTTCTTTAGAAAATAACAACGACCATTTATTGATTACTAGTGTTTTAGTCAGTTTAAAAGAAATTTCAATGATTTTAAATAAAAACCTTCTTCTACAACAACAAGATGATATAATACTGGTAGGATGTGAAAAAATGGTTTACTTTTTAGTCTAGAGTTAATCCTGAAAAATATTCCAGGAGAAACCATCTGATAACCTTAATAGTTGCTTTAAAAAATTGACACAGTGATTATGGATAATGGAAGAAACGAGTTATAGGTCACAGAATGTCGTCATAACTGACCAGAGGCGTTATTAGGATTGTTTAAAAACACAAGTTTTATCATTACCACATTCAGCTGAAATAAGTGTTATTGGAAGTAGCATTATAAGCAACTAATGAATTTTTTTCTGTGAATTTTAAAAATAGTGGCAGATAATACAAAATCTTTTAATTTTGTGTGCTTTTTCCAACAAATTTACATTTTGCAATAACGGCTTAGTAAATAGGCATAGCTATATCACAGGCTACTTACATTTAAATAGACATTTGGAATAAAAATATGTTAAAACGGAATTTACTTAAAAGTATAAAAAGATAGGTATAGGCAACCTATACACCATTTGAAAGAGCATTTGGTGTAAAAAAATACAGGGTGTTCCATTTAAAATAAGAGAGATATTGCAATTTGACTTTCTAAAAAATTGAAATTATTTTTGATCACCCTGTATAATCTATGATCTCGATATGACCTACGTATGATAAGGCAGACTTTTCTAATTTTGTAACAAATTTTAAAGTTTAGGAGTTTATATTGTTAAAATAAAATTAATTTAATTGCACCCCTGCATTTTGAAAAAAATCAAATATCACAAAAACGAATAAAATTAGACACTTGGTACTATAAACAAACTTAAATTATTTTTATGTAGAATCTAAAACCGTCATAAAATATAGGGTGTTCCATTTAAAAAAATATAACTTTGATACGTCACACTTTTTTGAGACATCCTGTATAGAGTAAAATAATTTTATACTGTGGCCTTATCCGACCTGTATATGTTTCAGTATTTACTTTTTAAAAACCCCATGGTTATCCAGCTACAGACCGTGTCGAATATGGTGGGCCACCCTATTCCCAAGAAAGGATTCTAAATCTCTTCCATCTAACTATAGACCAATTTCAATTCTCTCAGTTCTTAAAGTAATGGAAAAACTAATTAATTCACAAATTCTTAAGTACTTAGAAAAACAAAATTTTGTATGACAGCAGCACGGATTTCAGCCACAAAGATCTACAGCAGATCTTCTTTCCTTCGTATCTCACTGCTGGAATAAGTCTCTTGAGTTTCTAGGTGAGTCCCAGATCGTTGCTCTTGATATATCCAAAGCTTTTGACCAGGTCTGGCATGCCGCACTTCTTAATAAACTTCCTCCTATGGTCTTTCAACTAAACTCTGTACTTGGCTCTCTAGTTATCTATCTGATCGTCGTATATCAGTTATTGTGGACGGCCATTCTTCATGCTTTCACCAAGTAAATGCTGGAGTCCCTCAGGGCTCAGTTCTGGCACCAACATTGTTTCTTCTTCACATCAACGACCTTCTCTCGTCCACAACTAATTCCATTCATAGTTTCGCCGACGATAGTACCCTTCACCCAGTTTTCAGGTTCCTAAACCCATTACTAAACCTGACTTGAAAACAAACGCAGAGCGATGCAGATATCTCTTTCGCAGGATCTTAATTTAATATTGGATTGGGGCGCTAAAAATCTCGTCCATTTTAATGCATCCAAAACACAATCATGTTCCTTGTCGCGAAAAGAGTCATCAAATACTCATCCCTCTACTTATGAGCGGCCAAGTTTTACAGAGCAAAGACACCTTTAATCTTGTGGGCGTCACATTTGAAAGTAACCTTAACTGGCATAAACACATTGTATCTATAGCCACGGCAGCTTCAAAAGCTTGATTTCTCTTTCGAGCCAAAAGTATTTTTCCCCTTCTAATTTATACACTTTATATGTGTCCCAAATCCGACCTCCCTTGGAATATTGTTCTCATATCTGGGGCATGGCGTCCCCCACAACCCCAAGCATTCTTGATTCTATTCAAAGAAGAGCTATTCGTCTCATTAATGATCCTTCACTTACAGAAAGGCTTCCCTCTCTTGCACATCGTCGGGCTGTGGGGATTTATCGCTTTTTTATAGGTACTTCCATGGCTTCTGCTCTAAAGAATTGTCCAGTATAGTTCCTCCACTTACGGTTCCCAACAGAGAAACTCGTGGTTCCGCGAGTATGCATCCCTATACGGTCCAACTGGACAGGCCCCGAACTTCCCACTTTGTTCGTTCTTTATCCCTAGAGTTTCTAGGTTGTGGAACCTGCTGCCCGCGGAGGTCTTTCCTTCCCCCCAAATCTTCAAGTATTTAAGTCCCGTGTCAACAAACTCCCTCTTACCTCGCTTAAGACACCCACGGTACGTTAGTATTTAGGCTTTTAGCCTTCGTGGTTTGTCCAAAGACGGTTTTACTCAAGTAGCCGGTCTTTACTTTTAGCATGTTTATTACTAAGCCGTATGCATCGGTTATTTTAAACTTAAAATATTTCGGAAAACGGTTTGCTCCTAGCGTCATCTAATAAGAGTACCTTTTTTACGTAAAAACGACTAAGAAATCCATTTCTTTTAACAGAAATGTAAATACAGGGCTGTACAAGAAAGTCAGTGAGCCGCACAGAGGAGTGAGAATATACATGTGATGGCTGGCGCCTCTGCTGCAAGTAGGCTAAATTAAGAACAAGTTCAAATTTCTCATGTCAAAAAACCCCTAGGTACCAATTTTCTGTTCGGAAATCGGCATTATTTAGAAATTATGCAGAAAAAAAACATAAATAAAAATAAAACTTTGGACACCCTGTATCTTGAAAAGCGAAGCATCTTAGTCCTTAGAGATCTTTGTACTTAGTACTTTGATCAACCAATATATTTCGCATTAAAGGTATTTTGATAATCCCCTCACATGTCAAGTTTCCAAATACTTATTATCAAAATCATTTCCTGTTTTTTATTATTAATTTACCATAAATACTATGCTTCTTTAAATGTCATAAAACATATATCTCGCTACAAAATTTATAAGACCGTAAAAGAAATTTGTGACGTAAATTTAAAAGCTTACAATTTTATATGTTTTTTCATTTCTTTTCTTAAAACTTCATCACTACTGAACAAGTGATCGACATCGACTTTAGTGAAAAGAAGATTTTCAATTCTGCTTAAGCAGTTTTGCACAGGGTGTTTCACAACTTATTCGACAAACTTTAAGGTACTAATTCTACAATAAAATATGAAAAATAGATATTTTTGTACCAACACAGGGTTAAGTTGTTGCCCGAGCTCCAACAATCAGGCTAATGGGCGTAAAAGTGCTTTACGCCAGAGGTGCAAACAATAGTTTTTGTACGACTGAAATTAAATACAAGCATTCTCTGTAGTTGGGAAAAAAATTCTGGTGGTTTTAATGTTATATATTGGTTATCAGTATACTTTTAACATATGTTTAATTGAATATATTGTTATTTTACCAAAAAAAAATGGAGCATTATTTAATTTTATTATTGTTTTTTAAATTTATAAATGCGGGTGTTTTCTAAAACTTTTTGCCCTAGAGCATAAAGTGTACTTTACGCCCGGACGTGCAAAAAGCATTTTATGAACATATAACCTAAACGTCTATGTTTTTGAACTACAGGGCGTTAGAATTTTCAAAATATATATTTTTTTTATAATAACTTTTACACCGTAAACGAAGAAGATTTTTTTCTATCTTTGGACAAACCACGAAGGCTAAAAGCCTAAATACTAACGTACCGTGGGTGTCTTAGGCTGAGGTAAGAGGGCAGTTTCTGACTACGGGACTTAAATACTTGAAGATTTGGGGGAAAGGAAAGACCTCCGCGGGCAGCAGGTTCCACATTCTAGAAACTCTAGAGATAAAAAAACGAACAAAGTGGGAAGTCTCAGGGCCATGTCCAGTTGGACCGTATAGGATGCATACGCGCGGAACCACGAGTTTCTCTGCCGGGGACCGTGAGTGGAGGAACTATACTGGACAACTTCTTCGAAGCAAAAGCTGTGGCTTTTGCTTCTGTACCAAAGAAGAAGAAAATGTTTTTGGTTGTCAATGTCAAGATAACCCTAATCTAAAATTAAGTTTCTTTATAAATTACTTTCATTGGCACTCTTTCCGCGGTCTTCGAGTAGTGCGGTTCACGTTTACGTAGAAGTCTACATAGACTTCCCGCGGAGGCGGCTGAAGGAGTCGTACGAACGTTGCTATACCCTTGGGGATTGAGAAAAGATTCACGCTAAATTGGGGCTTCTTTTCTTCTGGGGCTAAGCGCTGTCAGTGAAAATTCCTAAACCCTAAGGTTTTTACGTTTTGGTATTGAACACATGGTGTTTTCGTATGGTCGAGGAGGTGCGCATGCCTTGCGGAAAAGCGTCAGTGGTGAAAGTGACGGTTATGCGTGATACCAGTAGCAGCCCTTGGCTTGACAGCCACAATTTATGCATGTTCGGAAGTTTCATCGCTGTTGTTGATTGTTAGAAGTGTTTCTTATTCATATGCTAGGAAAGTCTGGGAGTTTCCTGAGCTCGATATATTAATAGCTTATATGACCGGAACGGGAGAACTGGCGAATTGACTTAGCATCAGAGCCATAAAGCAAAGAGATAGATAGAGATAGATACTTTTATTATAATTTTAAATTTATAAAATATTGCGCCTAAAACTTTAGTGTTATAGAAGTGTATAAAACGGACAAAATATAATTAAACATTTAATTCAATATCAAAAAATTTAAGAGAATTAATGCGCATGGTTGCACCTTTCACTCTTGCTGACGATACGGAGCTTCTTGAGTGAGCTCTTCTCACTCCTTATTAGAAAGCCGAACGCTTGTCGAGTTACTCTTTTTACTCCAAATGCAATACTCGAACGCTTGGAGTTTACTTAGGTACTTATGGGGTGAAAAGAGTGCGTATCCCGAACCCAAATATTATTTACAAGCCAATGACTTTTCTTGCCACTCTTATAGTTTTTCGGATGTAACATCTAAAAGTACAATTTTTTTCTTAATATCATTACGTAGCAACATTAGGGCAATTTGTTCTTTTAATCATTAACTGGTAAAATTTTCCATTAACAATTATGTAACAACAACAAATAATTAATTAAATAACGTTTATTCGTAGTCTACCAAGTTTTATTAAAAATTGTTTTCGAAATTTTATTATTTTTTAAAAGTTTAACATTATATATTTGTATATTAGGGACCAAAATTTCTTGAGGACGCATGTTTATGTATGAACTTCTTTATAAAATTTGCTGAGAATACTGGCCTCGCGATCAGTTTGCGCTGCTGGTCAAGCTATGTTGCACTTAGTCGTGTGAGCATCATTAGACGGTATGCGGATTGAGCGAACTCGGGCCGTCTAAGTTGGTTCTGGAAACCCCATGCAACAGTGAAGCTTAAGTCGAAATGATTGAGATTACGAAATAGTTCGTGAAACATTTCAATATCACATCGACCGCAGAAACCAATTGATATATCGAACTAAAAATGAAAAGTAAATTATAGTTTAAAAAGTTAAAAACACGCTTTCTTATATACAACCGAACTAAAAATTAGAAAATAATTTTTCATTACAAAGAGTTTGTCACTTCAGAATAAAAGCGTGGGGTGCTTAATATATTAAATGTTATAATTATTCTATTTGTAAATATCTATGAGGGAAAAGTTATGAAAAAATAGTAAAATGCACCCCACGCTTTTTATTCTGAAGTGACAAACTTTGTAATGAAAATTATTTTCTAATTTTTAGTTCGGCTGCATATAAAAGCGTGTTTTTTTAGTTTTTAAACTTGAGAATACTCCCTTTTTTACCGCAATTAAAACACCCTGTATATTACTCAAAAGCCTAGAGGGTTTTTTTTTAATTGCAAGTTTTAACACCTAGTTTAGCTATATTTTGCATTGACACTCTTTAAATTGATTCAGCTTCTGATTGTATATTTAACTATCTGTATGTATACAACTCGTCAATAACGCTTTTAAAGTGCTTTGCAAAACGATCCCCAAGTGTTAGATCTGGCACGTTCGGATGCCAACGAGCTGACGCGTTGTATAACCTATGACATTTCGGCACTTTAGGAAACGGCTGTCAAAATAAATAAATCCCGGGTAGCTGGTTGGAAATTGGTCTGAAACAAGCGCGAGTAGAAAGAAAATAAAGAGAAAGAATCCGATGTTACTTGGCGCACGGGAGCTTTCGAACGGTGAACGGTGCCACTTTGGCGCTTATTTCTGACATTTAAGAAATTAACGGTTAGGTGGGCGTAGCTATTTACACTACCTGTCTTAAGAAAGCCATAAAGTGAAAATTACCTATGTTTATTATTTTTGAACAACTTCTTACATATTTTTACTTGTCTCGCTGTAAATAAAATTGTAAAATCCCAATATAATAGCACCTTCAGCTGTTTGCAGATCAATTCCGTCTGTCGTTTGTTACGAATACCGGGTGTGTCATAAATTATTTTATATTTAAATTTTAATACCTGCGCAAAAACCGGTGCGTCGGAACTGCGGACCATTTTTAATCTGTTTTAGAACTGCGGTCTATATAAACCTTTATGCATTATTTGTTTTCTGGGAGATTAAATTTAAACAAAATATTATTTTGATTTTCTCCAGAATAAAATTAGAAAGTTTATTTTACATTTTAAGACAATTAAAACTTTTATACATTATGAAGAACTATTCTGCTCTTACACAATATAATAAAAGTTATACTTATTAAGTTACTTACAATACAAAAGGTTTCAATCTATAAACAAAGGTTCATTAGCACTCGGTTGAAATTATTTTAATCCAATAAAATAAAATCTTAACAAGACGCCAGACGAGAACTGGGCCAATGGTTGCGTCTTAAAAATGTGGTAAATAGTTTACCAAAATGTGGCAAACAGTTGACCTAAAAACTTACTGATAAACTTGTTGGATAAATCTAACCATTAACCTTTTTTGAATTTCGTAACTTACTGTTCAAATTCTTTTCTGTACAGGTAAAAGATAGCATGAAAATTATGCGTCGAAAATACCTGCAGTATTACCATGAACCCTTCGCTAGTGCGTCGAAATTACCCGCTGCAAAATT
Organism: Listronotus bonariensis; assembly: GCA_014170235.1. Lineage (NCBI taxonomy): Eukaryota > Metazoa > Arthropoda > Insecta > Coleoptera > Curculionidae > Listronotus > Listronotus bonariensis. The sequence continues at coordinate 77,532 of JACEGR010003487.1, read as the reverse complement.
TGCATAATTACTTCTGCGTCGAAATTACATCAGTCACTTCTTTCTTTCGTTCATTCATAAATCGAATCAGACCGTGCAGGTATGAAAAAATAACACAGGGAACGTGCGAGAGTCACCCCTTTATTAAAATTAACGGGTTTTAAAGCAAAGGTTGTTCAGAAAATCCCGATTTTATCTGATAAGTTCCGCAATTCTGCCAAAATATATTATGTTTTAAGTATCTTAGTACGTGACAAAATTTGGTCCGCAGTTCCGACGACACCGCAAAGACATTTGAGGAGTGTTCATTTAAAAGGGACGTTCTGTTACAAATATTTTCAGAAAAACGTAATAAATGTTTAACATCGAAATTTTTAAAATTAAAATCCTAAATGTGTCAAATTATAACTCTTTGGGCCTAGAAATATATTATCTAATAATTCCCCTATTATTATCTAATTGTTTTTATAAGAAAAATCAAAAATCATTTTGGAGATTGTCTACTTGTGCACGATTTAAAAATGAAAATCGATGGAAATGATAAAAGGTATTTTAAAATTGATATTAAACGAATTTTTCATAAAATTTGAATGTTTGTTTTTGCTTTCGTATGATATCTCTCTGAACAAATAATGTAATTTTTATTTTCTGACACCACAGCTACAGAAATTTGCTGACGAAAAAATTAAAACACGTGATTGCAGAAGGAGGGAGCTACTTTTCAAACTTCTAACTAGTCCCCATCGGCAGTTAAAAAGATACTCTCGAGAAAGTTTATTTCAAAGAGACGCGACATTCCGTGGCCACCCAGAAGACCCAATTTGACGCCAGCAGATTTCTTTCTCTGGTTATTTAAAGCATCGTTTGTTCCATCATTAAACAAAGACACTGCTTCAATTAAAAATAAAAATTAGAGAAGAGATATCTGCAATCCCACTGTCTTTTGCCGCCGAAGAGTCATTTAAAATTTCAATGCTGGGTTAACAGAATGCCGAAGACGAGACGGCGATCATTTAGATGATATTCAGTGGTATGATGGTAACATGTAGGTTATATAACCCAAGGGTTATTTAACCGTAACCATGCGTTTACCAATCACAAAAATATTTTCGAAAATAAGCTGTTTTGGGGTTTTAAATCATAAGCAAAATATTTTTTTATTCACTAAATTTATGTTTTTAACACATTACTTTACATAATAATCATGACAACATCCGTTTACTGTCTTTTATTTTTGTAAAAACTTGACAGGTAAGAAATACGTCAGAAATTGGCCAAAGAATCATTTTAAAGTCTACTAGATATCTATGACATTCATTATCATTTCTAAAAATAACGCGATGGGAAGAAAAAATCGTTTCCCGTAAAATTGGCGAATGTCGCTTACGATGTTTTGTAAAAACGCATCGATATATCCTATTCTAAAATAATAAATTTAATAATCTTATGGATACTGGGTCCATTTATCGGGGATTTTATTCGTCAGCGACTGCTATCAATTTCTGATGGTAATCGTATTAGCAAAGCCACATCGTACTACTTTCGCCATCTGTTGGTCGCGGTAGGTGCTAAAAATTTTTAGGGTACGCCGAAATCTCACTTGTGGGGCTCTATGGATTGATATTCTTTGCTAAAACTTACATTTTCAGCCAGATTGTGACTTTGAGAATATAATATTTTAACATTACCTAAATTTTGTTGTTCTTTTTTTTAATTTTAACAGAATTACAAGTGAATTTTTCATTTTAACGTTTTATTTAACTGACCAACAAAACAGGCGATAAGTACATTTCGGAGGAGTGAAAAGTCGTAAAGTTAAAAAAACCGTAAAAAATCCAGACGAAGTGTAAATATAACAGAAATAGATTATTTAGTAGTAAATTTTTTCGTTGGGTGGATCATCAAGGTGTTTTTGTATTATATTTCGTCTACATCTCGTTAAGTAGAATATTAAAACAAATATTAAAAAAGCATTTAAATTAAAAATTATATTGGTTGCTGTTTTTATCATTAAAAATACATGCGCATGTCTAAATTTCACAGTACCAAGAGTGTCGGATTATTAGATATTTAATCCATCTTTTCCCCTGACCCGTCAACGTTTCCCAAGCGCTGAAACATGCAATTTTTACATTTCACAGCACCTTTTTAGACTACGCGGTAGTGCCTCCCATGACGGTATTTTCTAAATAACTACTATAAAAATGAAATTAAATATTGGATGTTGTGCCTTCATATAGAGATCTTGGGGTAATCTTCGATACAAATCTAACAGTTAGCTTGCATATCGACAGTATGGTATCAAGGAGCCTTAGGATGCTAGGCTTTATCAAAAGAACCACTAAACACATTACCGATACAACAGCTATTCTGGCTCTATATAACTGTCTAGTGCGAAGTATACTGGATTATTGCAGCGTTATCTGGATGCCACATTATAACTGCCACAAAGATAGAGTGGAAAGAGTTCAAAAAAGATTTGTAAAGCATCTGCTTTTTAAACATCATTTCCCATATCAAGATCTCAGCTACGAGATTAGGTTGCAACTCTGCGGTCTGAAATCCTTAGAGGAGCGTCGTCGGAGAGATCATCTGCTACTGTTTTTGTTTAAGTTGATGAATGGCTTGATATCCTGCATTTTACTTCTAGAACAAGTCGGAATCAGCGCTGCTGCACGCCAGACTAGATTACTGCGACTCTTCCATGAAGACAGTAACCGCACCAATTACGGCTTCACGACCTTTTGCAGTAGAATGGTCGCAAACTACAACAGATACTATGGACACATCGACATCTTTTCTATGAGCCTATACGCCATTAAGAAGCATCTGTGAACTTCTTAGACTTCTTCTCTGGCTTCCAAGATCAAAGATCTGTTCACCACGCCACCGGAGAGAATCTACTGTTTTTGGCATTACTGAATTGAAATCACTCCCATCATGGTTGGTCTTAATCGTTGGATTCATTAATGATGTAACGTTTATGGGTATTTTCGATATCTGTAAGTGGACTTTTCCTTAGCTCTGGCTCTGGATGAATGAAACAGTAAAGGATTTAATATCGGACATTAAAATGTATTTTCTTGCGTTTGGAATTATTTTTTTACGACTGAAAGAAATGCTGATGTTTTGATCGTTATCCTTAGAGGCCGGATATAGGTAGTGTCCGACCGGAATTTCGGTTACCTAGTTAAAAATTATTAAAAAATGATTAACAAAAAAAGTATACAGTGTCCGTCAGATATATGGACGCATATTGATTTTTTTTTACACGTTTCACAAAAAAAATATTCTTGATAAAAGTTGCTGCTTTCTTTCAAACTCAATGCAACTGCTCAAAATTGAAATATCTTTATTTGTATACCGGGAGAATACAAAAATATGAGAATGGTTCAAGAGTTAAGTACTCTTATTTCTCAGAATACATCCAAATATCATTTGGAAAAAGTATCTCAAATTAAAAGTAGGTGTCAAATATGAAGTCACAGCCACTTATCTCAAAAAGCATTTTTTTCATTTTTACTAGTATTTTTGCGCCACCCTGTATTCGAATGAAAACCATGCACTTTACTGTCAACCTTCTATTGGATATAATAGGTATGTAATGTAAAACTTTAGTTTTAATTAACAACAAACCAAAAAATAACTTAATAAAAATAAGTTCCCGAAAGTACTCATATTTTTGCTTCTAAATAGAAAAAAACGTGAGTTAAATTTGAAATAATGTATCAACCAATATCCCAAGCATTAAAAATAACTAAAAACGTAAATTAAAGCCTTAACCCAAAATTATTCTAAGTAAATTTTTCGTTTTTTTAAATTTAACTACGTATAAATAATGATTAAAATGGTTTTCAAAAGATGGAAGCGTTTTTTTCTTAAAATTTTTTTGGCAATTTTACGCCTACAGCTGATTGTTACCCTCGCGAAAAGTACTATTTTACGCACGCCTTTCGTACAAAAATTGCTATTGTAGATTTTTGCTGCTCCAGACAAGTCGGTAAAATGTACGTCCGTACGCCCACTCTTCACTGCTTATGAAAAGACGAAATTCTATTGAAATATACGTAAGAATAATTTGTCATCTTGATAGACTCTCTCCCCCTTTCCCTCCTCTACTTCACGGTTATGGGAACGCAAGTAAGCGAGTGAGTAAAATGTTTCAGAGTGAAACAGATGATTGTGTTTTGAAAAGGTGATTGACGTTTGACGTCACACAGTGATCACCCATATCATCTGGCACGTAGGCTTAGAGAATATTCCCTTAAAAGACATGGCAACAGCGTATGATAACTGCAGTTGTCCGCACGTCGTCTTGTGTCGACATTCAACAAGCCTGCCTGCCATTCGGTAGACGTGCCCCTCGCCGATTACGTAATGGCCGCGTGCTAGGCCCTCCGAAGGCCCTTAAGATTCGATTTTTGCCGGAAAATTAAATAAAAAGACGATAAAATCTAAATAAAGGTAAAGTGTAAGTGGGCGTAGTAAAATCGCGATAGGCGAATGTTTTTCTAGTGCTATAGATCTAGTCTGCCGTGTCGCGCGTTGTTTACGTGCAAAAGCAAAACGATTTCCCTTTGTTTGGACTCTGCCGCGAACACATGGCGCGCGACTATGTTGCGCCGCGACGTTGTCACATTTCTAGGAGTACGCGCGGGATCTAAAGAATATTGTGTGTTTGCGGTAAATATTTTAGTCTGACACCTGTCAACATAGCATCTTTGCGGTTATTATTTTCTATTTATTTTTCTGTAACAGAGTAAATTTTTAACGCACAAGTTTTAATTTGAGTGTATGATGTCTTTTACTGCAATGGTTTGCGGTGTTTCCATATTGAAATATTTCGATTTCCCGCCACTACCAAATTGGTTGTATTATTCGTAATTACATTTTGTTAGGTTCTTTTCTCCGGTTTAATACAGGGTCTCCAGAAAGGTGAATTCAGAAATTATAGGGGTGATAGAGTGAACCGAAATAAGGTAATTTTCTAGAAAGCTGCGGCAGCTCCGACTTTTAACGAAATTTGGTATACGAGGGTTTTGGGGCGCTGATCACGAATCTGAAAGAAAGGCGGAAAAGTTTTGTTCTCGAGATATTCATCATCAAAGTTCAAATTTGAACTAAGCTTATTTTGCTATATTCCTCCTTCTTTTTGCACACAATTCTTGATTTAAAGCGAAAGTGTCAAACAATATTTGATTTTCACCTTTAAAACCCCGTTTTTATACGTTTTTACATTATTTTTGCATTAAATTGCGTGGCTTTTCTTTGATAATGCGGCAACCATACATACACTTAGGGCTTCATGGCACACTGGGATTGAAAGGATTCAAAGTGCAATTTAATGCAAAAATAATGTAAAATACGTAAAAACGGGGTTTTAAAATGTGAAAATCTAATATTGTGTGCCAATTTAGCTTTAAATCAAGAATTGTGTGCAAAGAAGGGGGAATATTGTAAAAATAGGATTAGTTTAAATTTCAAGTCTAATAATGATCTCAAGAACAAAACGGTTCCGCCAAAAAATTCTTTTAGATTCGTAATCAGCGCCCTAAAACCCCGTATAACAAATTTCGTCAAAATCGGAGTTGCCGCAGGTTTCTAGAAAATTACCCAAAATAATGTTAGTACTTTATATAAAAAAAGTTCTATCGCGCTTTGTTAAGGAGATATTGCCCTTCAAAGTTGATATAAAAAAACTTATTTCAATTGCAACTTCTGAACTGTTGAACAAATAATATTTGGGCTACTAAATAACCCTATGGTAAAGCTTCTTTCCATAGGTAAACTGCTGCTGAGTAAGTCGATTATTTTTTTCATTTAATGTATACATTTTTTTAAACAGTCCCCACCTAGCACCCCTGTTCACTACACCGTCCCGTAAATATGTTTTTTAATTGACCGGAAAATTGAATTTTCCACTCAATTTTTTAAGCGGAAAATGCTATTTTACAGGACTAATTTACTTTCCGGTCCCTAGTTTACTTTCCGGTCTCTCATTTACTTTCCGGTCCCTGATATCAAAAATCCTGTTAGCCATAACAAAAATTGTCAGAGTTCAATTGTTACTATTTGACAGTTCAAGATATTGTAAAGTAAAGAAAGCATCATTTTGCCAAAATGGAGTCAGACATGGAAAATCCAGATGAAATAATTGAAGCATCCTTGCCTTATTGTCGTTTAAATATAACACTAAAAATTTACAGTTTTTTTCCGGTCAATTAAAAAAAAATTATGTACGATACTCGACCGGAAATAATTTTTACGGGTCTCCTCAAAACTACAGGACTCGCCTACGGCTCGCCCTGTAAATGTTTTTCGTCGACCCGTAAAAATACCATTTTCCGGTCTAGTAACGTAAATAGCTATTTTTATTATAATAATAAATTATGGAAATGGATTTTGGAAAACGCGCACACAGATTTGTGTCATAATCGACCTATAGAAACGCCCTGAAAAAGAATTTTTTCAAAATCCTCTTATAATAGCGAAAACCGCTATATCGAACTATTACCCAAATAAATAATAAACAAAAGAGCTCTATTTTCAAAGGTGCTGCTTGACACGCCACTGGGCTTAAGATTAATTAACTTAGAGCTAAATTAAATCCTTTCTATTAAGTACAGTTTTCAGAATGTTTTGTAGTACCGTCTAATTAGAACAGATCCTTTTAAAAACTCTAAATTACACGGTAACAGTGTTGTCAAATCTTTTTTGCCAAAACTATTAAAAATAGGTGTGCGTAAGTCAGTTAAAAAAACCATCAAAATGAAGTCAATAGAGACATTTTGCACCTCTTAAAATAACAGACGTTTTTCGGCCTCCTTATGGTTATCGTTATTAAACATAACGATTACGGCAGCAGTTTTAGACAGAGATTTTGCAGCCTCTTTTAAGAAATTTATCTTGCGTCTGCGCTTTCGACACATAACCTTATTTTTGCCTGTGGTTCACCGATTTTAAAGTTAACGGAAAATCAGTATTTACTTTTATTCTTCATAAGATATAAATTGATATTTAAATATATGCAAACACCCTGTTGATTTAATTTTTTAAAGTAGACGCAAACAATACAGTATAATCAAAACACCAAAAGTAAGGTTAGGTTTGGTAGTAGAATAAAAAGCAAGTGTGCCAGATTGTAACATCTAAATTAATTACTGATTTATAATATCCGTAAAAGTGCAAGTCCGTTTTAATTTCCTAACACTATTTGATTTTTATTACTGCTATAAATTTTTCGCTAATTAGAGCCTATGTATAAATGATATTCTAATTAATACGGCATTAAAATTTTAACCTTTTAAATAATTGATATTAAAATTTCTACAATCCGGCAACCACGCAGTTTAACAATAATGATAACGATAAGCTCTTCGGTATTCATCCGTAATTAAAGGAGTCCGGTATGGTTAATAACGATAACGAATCATGTTTGCGTTACTGCGCAGTCTCAGAATAACGTTAACCACAACGGAATTGCAAAATAAGAGGTGCAAAATGTCTCTAATAAGCATTTGAGCAAATTATCTAAAAGTTCTTAAAGCTTTACAAAATAGCGTGTTTATAATTCTGAAAATATTTGTATTTTTAGTTGTGATAGAAACGATACTGAAAAAAAAGACGCTTTGTTGTTATTGTTCTAAGACAATGAATATGGTAAAAAAAATAAAGATTTACGAATTGTTTGTTGTTTATCAGGAGTAATTTTAGCAGTAGAAAAAATCTTATCAAGTTGACAAATACTATGGGAACGTAAACAAATGTACGTCAGAGTATGTATATTGCCACTTTTATTAAACAAATACAAAAGTATTTATCATATGGCGTTACCATGACATTATTTGTGTTTTACGTCATTGACTTCGGGTGGTTATATTTGCACTACTGTGTAAAGAGAAATACATGGTGATTCAAAAATCGATCACGAAACTTAAGGGGGTGATTCTACTTGACAAAATAAGGGTAGAGCTTCATATAATTTTTTTCAAAATGTCATTCGTTTTCGAGTTACAAACCGTCAAAGTTCAATTTTTATTTTGGTTTTTTCGCCATATTGCATTTATTTTTTAACCAATCCAGTTGATATTTGGCACTTAAATCGAGCTTTGCAGATTCTAAAATTTTAAGACAAAAGTACTTTTTTAAATACCGCCAGAGGGCACTTTACCTAAAACTTAAAATTTATTTACATCATAACTTTTTATTTTGACAGATATCGCAAAGCTGGGGGCGCCATTTTATAGACAATCAAAAACTTAAAAATAAGGTACTCTATATTAAAGTCGATAAACCTCACCGTTAAGGCACCAATAGACATTAAAGTTCTCATCAATTTCAATCAAATTACCTACATACATACAGGGTGTCCAGTAACTCCACCGACAAACTTTACGGGGCGATTCTCCAACAAAAAATAGGAAAAAACTTCTAGCTTTTATTTTGACAGATTATCGTAAAGCTGGGGACGGTGAACTTTGACGGCTTGTAACTCGAAAACGAATGACATTTTGAAAAAAATGTACATGAAGCTCTACCCTTATTTTGTCAAGTAGAATCACGCCCTTAATTTTCGTGATCGATTTTTGAATCACCCTGTATATACTTAAAAATAACCCTGTATTTAAATCAAAACAAATTGGCAAATCATTGGCTTTGTTCGCGGGTTCGATTCTGAACCGGTTCTGGGACTATTCGCATGAGCAGTGAAAAAAGCAGCGTTCGCGGTTAGTAAAATCCTGAATTTTTAGTAACAGTTCTGTGTTCGCGGGTTACAATGGAATCAGTTCGTTACCGGTTAGTAACCTGATTAGCAGTCCTGGGATTTGTGTTGGAACTTAAAGTTCAGTTCGGAATTTCATGCGCATTGTCGACATGGTCAGCTGTTTTCTGTTTTTGTGGTACAGAAATAAACCGTTGTATTACAGTTCATTAGTTTCTGCCACTTTTTATGCGGGTTAATATACCTGTTGAATATTTTTTTATATTTTTGTGATTCTGAGCGTATATAAACAAAGGATTTTTAATTGTATTCCGTATGAATGTATGTATGCAATAAAATAAATAAAGATTTAATTAAAAAATATAGACAATATTACAAGATTTTACCATTTCTTGTCGTTTGAATTTTATCTTTAGTTAAATACACATACTTATGTTAAAAACGAGAAGAGGGAGGGAATCCCTCGTCTTCCGCCGAGAGACCTCGAGTGGCTTTCGACAGTATAACAAATTACCTTTTTGTTTGAATTTATTTTTTTGTGCAGTATCCAATTTAATCATGAAAAATCCTAACCAAAAGGCTAGGTTAGAATACATCCTCAGCTGTTTAGAAAATCGTTCGCGGTAAATAAAAATTCCGAACTAATAAATAACTCGACATGCGCTTTAAAACAATTCTAAACCAGTTCGGTTCTGGTTCAGAATCAGTTTTTACTAGACGCGCGAACAAAGCTATTATCACAACGTCGATACGTATCTCTATCTTTTGTTTTTAAGTAACCGTAAACTCAATTGCAGTCGCAACATTAAATTTTCATCGGGAAAGCCAAATACATAACTCCAGTATCCCAGCTAAGTTGACTAGTGCACGCAAACTAAAATATTTATCCCCACAGACCGCGTCATGTAAAAAGCCCTTTCAGCTAATAAATAAATGGGACTAATAAACACGGCCAAGGCACACCGTCCAAAGCCATCGTTGATCGATTTTGATGTGGAGTAAATTCAACGTATTGACTGCAGCAGTAAGAGTTATTAAAAAGGGATTTGGCGATCCGACGTCTGAATGGCTACTGGCTACACGGAAGGGTTGTTTAACGCGCTGCTTTCTCAGGGGGTTGACAGGGAATTAAATGGCCAACTTAGATACGATAGGGATGCAGGATTTAATTTCCACGCCCAGGCCACGACGACGACCTGCGATTTTTCTGCACTGTTCGGCATTCATGGTAGGTTTTTTATTATTATTTAGAGTAATAATTATTGTTGGATTGGAATATAAATGAATAGGTATAGTACTTTTATCATAGGTTGTTAATAAGGAAGGGTTTTCCATTTTCAGCCCTCTATCTTTGAATGAAAATAAAACAAATCATGAAAATTCTATTCCAATGATGTTTAAGTTAATAAATTATATCAGCCAAATGACCGCCGCGGTTTCGCCTAGTCATTCAAATCCTAGTGATCCAATTTTCGATGACATTCTGACACAAATTTGCCCAAATGGCCCAATCTCATCAATGGCGCGAGGTTATCTTGGCCTTTAGGGCGGCAATCGTTTCTGGTTTGTCCGCATATAGTCGAGAATTGGATGTAGCCCTACAAGAAGAGATGATTTTCTCAATTTGCCAGATCACCAATGGTGTCGAGTTATGGTGGCCTTTAGGGCGGCAATCGTTTGTGGTTTGGTCTGCATATACTCGAGATTTGATGTAGCCCAACAAGAAGAAATTCAAACAGAGTTAAATCGCAGGACCTAGATGGAAATACCATAAATTAAGCGCAGTGCACGGAACGTTTAACGAACCGAACAATGATTTTAACAGATTTCTACGCGTTGTTCAATCGTGTAGCATTCTATGGTAAAATGTCACTACTGACTGAGTACTCCCGACGAAATTTAACGGCTGTATCATTCTTGCCTTGGTTATGCGCTGTTGTCAAACGTCAAGCGTTAAAAATGGAAAACCCTTTAGTATGTACTGCGATTTTGAAATATATTTAAAATGGCTAAAGCTACAACTTCAGAATTTTTGTATTTAGGTGATTTTACCTATTACTCTAAGAGCCATTGAAAGGCTACGTGTAGATATTTGACCAAACCTGGGGTCAGAGTTGGGCTGATTTTTTCTGTTGATTAAATAATATTTACTTATATAATTTAAAACCCACATTGTCCTACAAATTTACGAGGTTCGTCATTCTGGTTTTTGATATTCATCAAATCAACATATTTAATCTCTGCTACCCCTGCCTACCACCAACGAAAATTGTTGTAAAGAAAAAAGTTGGTCGTTTCGTCAAAATGAAGTAATGACAGGTAAAAATGGTCCAGGAATCCCCAATTACTTGATTGATATTTCGATAAAAACATATTTTGTCATTATAAGTTTGTTCCAGTCAGGGGTCATAAGGGGGGCCATACCCCCTCCCCTTTCATGCCACATCCATTGTAATTAAATTAGGAATTTAACTAATTACACACCAGAATTGCAAATATGGGCATTTAATGTTGATATGGCCCCCCTAAGAACGTTAATATGACCGCCTCTGGTTCCAGCAGGCTGTCAGAAATGTTTCTAACCGTTCGAATCATGCGCAACTGTTTAAAAGTTTGCACACTTTCTTCATTATTGACAAATTAGTAGTTTCTGAAAAAATCTTTCGACATGTCAAATATGTTTTTTTATCCATTAGTAGTTTTTACAATGTAAGGTAATTAATTACATGTTATTATATTATTCGTCACTCTGACAGTAAAAACCCAAAATAGTAATTAATGTAACAAGTGCATAAAGTGATTTTTTACGAATGGGAAATTTGACAGCACGAGCCGCCAGGCGAGTGCGGTAATCCCAATGAATTTGTTACATAATATATTTTTCCACGAGCGTATAAAAATCAAAATACCATTTTATTTATGTTTTATGTATCTAAACTTATTAATTTTAATTTTTGCAGCATAACCTTCCTGTAAACGATTAAAAAAAACAGCATTTTTTAACGACCGTGGAAATTTTTTTTTCTTTACTTTTAATCGGTAATAAGTATATTAGTAATACTGATGATATCTCCAAAACTAACAATAATTGCCGTATAGCGTGTTATGCATTGTTGATGTAGAATTCAATAAAGAGTCAAAAATTGTTAAAATATACAGGGTGTTTCGTTTAAAAACAGCTACTTGACAATGAAAATTATGTTTTTAAGACACCTTGTTTATTAACTAGAACTGTTAATAAAAGAGCGTATCAAATAAAAAAAGTTTATTTTTGTATCATGTACAGGGGCAGAAATTATTTCGTGTATAAATAGATTTGGGACACCTTGTATATATTTTTATTTTCAATTTCTTTATGAAATACTTGTACTTGCCCTTTATTTTATTACTTTACAACCGCGTTTATAACTTTCTATTTGCTTCGACTTCTTGAATATCTGCCCGATTATAAAGAGTCTTCGCCCCTATTTGAGAAGTTTAGTGGGGTGTTCCTGTCAGCTGCTCCCTTTTATTACTTAAGGCCTGGCAGATGTATTGTATGCCCAACAACCTTCATCGTCGACTTTATTTTTTTACTAAGACTCCAATAAAAACTTACCTGCCTATCTGGGATTTCTATTAACCCATTTTATATTTTTAATGCCGCCGCCACACATTGGGCCAACTATGACAAAGTTTGGCCAACACCATTGTGTGGACGGGTAGTTCGTCTACATTCGTCTTGATTGGCCCAACTTTTCTCGTGTCCGCTTGCTTACAAATAGTTTTCCAAATAGTTCGTCCACAACTTTGCCCAATGTGTGGCGGCAGCATAATGAGCATTAAAATTTAAGAAACAAAGAAAACTTTGTTCGTTCTTGTATCCCGAGGTTTCTAGAATGTGGAACCTGCTGCCCGCGGAGGTCTTTCCTTTCCCCCAAATCTTCAAGTATTTAAGTCCCGTGTCAACACACTCCCTCTTACCTCGCTTAAGACACCCACGGTACGTTAGTTTTTAGGCTTTTAGCCTTTAAGGTTTGTCCAAAGATAAAAAAAAAATAATAAAAAAGGGACGGAAAATAACTACCAAATGTAAAAAAAAGTCGAAGCAAAAAACTAAAATGTCTTTTCCAATCCATTTTGTATTGAATATTAATTCTGCTCAGATTTATTACCTTTAATATTTTATGGCTTTGCTTTTATCAATTTTTTAAACTTTATGCGGGGTGTTACAAAACTTTATTTAAGGGTAGATTCTGTATCGTAAAATATGAAAAAAAAATCATATTAGCATGGGCCCGCAATTTTCTCGTTATCAACATACAAGGTGTTGTATTTTTTTATGTTTTAAATATCCTTTACCCAATTTTGTTTTAATTTGGCAATGTTATATAATATGGCATTAAAGGGGTAATTTATTACTAACTTAATTACATTTAATAATTCCAGTGGAGTAATCGAGCGACTACTGAAGGAATATTTATAACAAAAAACGGCACGCCACTGATTTTGTAAACGTATGCAAAATTGTTGTGCTTTCTCTAGCAAGTAAAATGCTGCTTTTATGTCTCTATTTCTTTTTTTACCTTGTTTCGTTTAAGATAAAAAAATATAGTTCATGCACTTAATTGCATCTTTTAGACCATAAAAAAGCATTTCTCTTGCTTTTAAAGATTAGGGTTTATATCCAGTCTAACAATACTTACTAAAATAGGTGTTTTCGAATTTTTTTACTTTTTAAAAGTTTATCACGATATATCTCGGAAACGAAAAATTTGCTGACCCATAAATGAACTTTACTTTATACTTTTCTGTAACACCCTGTATACCCTAATTTGTTTTGTAGTTACCAAGTTTTAATTTCGTTTTTCCTAATTAATTTAGCGTATATCTAAGAAGTTTGAATTTTATAATTGTATGCTAATTACTTTTTGAAGTCGTTTTATTTATTTCTTTTTTAATAATCTTTTTATTTGACTTATTCTTGGTTAATTTTGATTAAAACAGCAAATCCTGAAATTGACAACCCTAATCGAACGTAAAGCTATTAAACGCTAGAGATTACGGCCATCTGTCATAGAAATTATAAAAACTGATTAAAATTTACGCCGCTTTAAGAAAAAAATTATACTGGCAAGAGTTTATGACATACAATAAACGTTTAATTAGGTGAAGGAATCTTTGAGAAGCTAATAAAGTTTCAGCTTTATCAGCAAAAATAGTATTTCTGAAAATGATACATAGGCATGTTCAGGGAAGGCTGCAGCCCGGCAATTAAGGATTATTTTATAGTGTTTTTGTTTTCTGGGAGATTACGTTTAAACAAAATAGTATTTGGCTTTTCTCCAGCATAAAATAAAAACGTTTAATAAACATTTTTAAGAAAATTAAAACTTATATACTATGAAGAACTATTGTGTCCTTGCATAACATAATGAAAGTTAAGATTACTTTAAAAAAATAAATATTGAAATATTTAATATAAAATTACTTACAATACAGAGAAGGTTTTAAACTCTAAACAAAGGATCATAAGCTTCCGGTCAAAATTATTTTAATCCAATAAAAATGTGGTAAACCGTTTACCAAAAAACTTACTGCTAAACTGGCAGTTTTGTCACATTTTTAGACAGTTTAGCAGTAAGTTTCTTCAGAATAGTTCTTTATAGTATATAAGAGTTTTAATTTTCTTAAAATGTTTAATGAATTTTTTATTCTGGAGAAAAACCAAATATTATTTTTTTAATTGAGCACTAAATTGCGAGGAAAAAAAATAATTTTTATTTCGTAAAAATGTTTTCATCAGTAATTTGTTTTTATAAGACACATTTGAAAAATGGTTATTTGACATTTGGGGTTCCTGCAGAATATTTTATTTTATGTTTTTTTAGAAAGAAAGAAACACATTTTTAGCATTTATTAAGTACCTAAACAAGAAGAGCTTTACGATGCGAAAAATGTATAGATATTTTTTAAAACTATTTCTTATGCCGTAATTTATAACCACAGAAATTCAAAAAAAAAAAAATATATATATATACCTAATATATATATATATATATATATATATATATATATATATATATATATATATATATATATATATATATATATATATATATATAACTAACAAAGGGTTAACATCTTAAAAAAATAAACTACATTTTTTTCTTTAAGGTTTTTTCGTTTAATGTATAGATTATGCCAAATTTTTTCCAAATTTTTATCTGTTTTTAATACTATAAAAAAATTATTGCAAGTAATATACCGGCGTTTTAGACAGCGTACCTATGCCGAAAAGAACTCGCGGAGCCCCATTTTCAGCGTTAAAAAAACTGTTAATAGAAATTGAATTTTTAGTTGGAAATCTCCTCCTATTTTACGATTCTTTTCAAAATTTCTTAAATGTCATTATTTTTAAAGTTATTAACAAAAAACTAAACATTTTTTTCTTATTTTGATAATAAGAAACGCAAGTTTTTATGTGCTAATAAGCCATTAAAAACATTTTTTTAGATGTCATTCCGAATCGAATGAGCTGTAGCACATATTTTTAGGAGCTGTACCTATTTCTATTTTTCACGTTTTTAAACTTGTACAGGGTGCGTTTTTAAAACCTACAATGGCCATATTTTTTAAACCACGGCAAATATGAAAAAATACAATTTCTATAATACTTGGGAGGCATAAAAGTGACGTATTTTTCGAAGCACCTCTATGAAACCCCTTAAGCTGCACCCCCAGTCACTTTAAAATCCTAAATGGGTCCACCTCTTATGTGGCACCTCTCTGGAAAGCTTATGAAAATGCTTTTCGTTGATCATAAAAAGTTGAGCTAAAATAAAACACTACCCTTAAATTTAAAAAAATATATATCTTATTATTCTTAAAACGTACCAGAAAATGTCCAATTAAATTAAAGTAAAATTAAAATTATAAATAAATTAAAATAGTACTCCCTGTAGAGCTCACCTGCGCCTATAAGAAGTTCTGGTTAGTTTCTTTCTGAATTTATGTCGAGAAAGAAAATAAAACAACTGGTCTTTGTTGTTGATCGCATGTGCAACAGAACTAACCAGAACTTCTTATGGGGAAAGGTTAGCTTTATTTAAATATTAATAACTTTTCATTAATTTTCTATTATTTTTATTGGACAATTTCTGGTATTCTTTATGAATATTAAAGTATGATTTTTCTAAAATTTAAGGGTAGTAATTGATTTTACCCCAACTTTTTATGACCAACGAAAAGCTCGACAAAAGCATTTTTTAAAGGCTTTCCAGAGAGTTGTGATAACAGGGGTGTTGCCATTTAAAATTTTGAAGTGACTGGAGGTGCAGCTTAAGGGGTTGATAGAGGTGTTTAGAATTATACGTTATTTTTATTTTCCCCGGGTATTCTAGAAATCGTATTTTTTATATTTGCTTGTGAATTTTAAAAACGCACCCTGTATTTAAAAGTGTCCAAATTTAAACAGATAGCCATTTAAAAATTCCGTAAAAAAGTTTGTTTTATTTTTTGTTATTTACAACTTACAAAAAAGCAGTTTTTTAAATCGTTAACATGAAGTTAAAGTACTCCATTCTAGTACACTACATAAAGTGTTAAAAAAAGTTACTTTTTTAACACTTCAAAGCTTTTTTCACACTTTGAATTAGTGTTTTGTTTTAATGCCTACTACAATACTTACTTAAATATCAATTTATGCAATGTAACAGTAAACGCGACATTAACTGAACCAAACAGTCAAGTTACCTTTCATTTTGTCATTATTTCTTTTAATTCATGTGTCACTAGTTATGAAATTTGACAGTTTGCAAATAAATTTAATAGAAATTATTGAAAATTAATAGTAATAATGAATTTGAAGAAGTAAGAAATTAAAAAGGAATAATATACTGATTTAGTATTATTTTTACAAAAAGTAAGTACATACAATTTTCTAAAATTAAATAATAAATGCATAGTTATGAAGAGGATAATTGTCTTCTAAAAATAAGGAGGCTAGGATGTTTTGTTTGTAATTTACTTAAGCACATTAGCGTGGGGTGCTTAATATAATAAATGTTATAATTATTTCATTTGTAAATATCTATGAGGGAAAAGTTATGAAAAAATAGTAAAATGCATCCCACGCTTTTTACTCTGAAGTGAATTATTCTGTTATTATCTTAAATTTTATTACAATTCTATTTTGAGGTACATAATTATGATTCATTGTTTGACCTTTTATTACTGTAATACAAACTCTTTGTAATAAAAAATTATTTTCTAATTTTTAGTTCGGTTACATATAAAAGCGTGTTTTTAGTTTTTTTAAACTATTATTTATTTTTACTAATAAATCATAGCCTCCTTATTTTTTAAAAGGCAATTATCGTTTTCATAACTATGCCCCGATTTAATTATAGGAAATTGTATGTCCTTACTTTTTTAGAAATAATACTAAAACAGTATAAATTCCTTTTCAATTTCTTGGTCATCCAAATTTATTATTATTACTGGTAATTTTAAATAATTTATACACAAACTGTCAAATTTTAATATTAGTGACACATGAACTAAAAGAAATAAAGACGAAATCAAAGGTAACTTGACCATAGATAACCTACATTTAGATCCGCAGTGGCAAGAAGCATTTTTCGGATTTTTACGACCTCGCGCAGTAAACAAATGAATAGGTGGACGAACATGCGCACTTAAAAGCCGTGGCAAAATACAAACACCGGCACCCCGTACCCTTCGTCCGCGGTCTGACCGTAACGCTTATTAGCTACCGTACTTTGAACAGAAAACTAGGGGTAGCAAACCCGGTATAGCAAGTGGTTTTTAAACAGACAAAGAGCCTATTTTACAAAAGATTAAACCTTTATTATTTTTATTATTAGTAAGAACTACAAAAAACCATCCGAAATCATTAAATTCAAGGCATTTTACAACCTTATATTTAGTCTATAAAGTCTGCATAAATTATTCTGAAAATATATTTACCAATAATTGGCTCGACTCTCTGGCAGTTTTCCAACTGGACGTGTGTTAAGTGTTAAAAAAGTAGGTTTGTCAAAATAAAATTAGTTAAGTAAAAATAGTAAAATATAAATAATAATAAAACAAAATAATAAAGAAATCAAAACAAAACAAATGTATTTTTCCACGAGCGTTAAAATAAAGCAGTACTTTATTAGTACACTACATAAAATAACTTTTTATACCACTTTGAAGCTTTTTTCACACTTTGAATTAGTGTTTTGTTTGCATGCCTACTACAATAAACTTAAATATCAATTTATGCAATGTAACAGTAAACGCGACATCAACTGAACCAAGCGGTCAAGTTCACTGATCTCGATGGATTGCCAATGTTATAACCTGCGCGAAACAAATGTTACATTTCATAGGCGAAAAACCGGTTTGTGCGCAAGCCTGTGAAGGGTAAACGCACCCGGCCCCAATGTAGGTTATCTATGGTCTGGACGCGGTTTTAAGGTATAGAGAGTACGATAAGAAGTCTGTTTTTTTTTTAAACCTTTTAAAAAGATAAAAATCTTGCATAGGATATATCTATCTTTATTAGTTTCGGAAATATGGCCATCCGAATCTGAAGAATAAGTGTAAATATTTAGTTAGGTAATAAGTATTACGGCAATAATTGCAAGTAGTAAGCCTATTATGAAGTGTTTTATGGCCAATAAAAATAAACATCTTAGATATGGTATTTTTGTAATGTTCTTTGAATTATCTTTTTAATGGAGATTTGATATACAGAGTGTATTAAAAAAACCAGTATATTCGTCGTATCCTGCATATCTTAGGAGATAATAAAAATCCGGTTACTGTTTTAAAAACATCAGAATTAAACAAATAAATTGTTTTTTTAAATTTTGTACGATAAGAATTGAAAAAATGTGCTCCAGAACTTGCACCAATCTTAACTCGGCTCTTTCGAATTTCTTACGACACAGGTATCTTTCCGGAGAGCTGGAAAGCTGCACGTGTTCAACCTATTCCCAAGAAAGGATCTAAATCTCTTCCATCTAACTATAGACCAATCTCAGTTCTTTGTAAAGTAATGGAAAAATTAATTAATTCACAAATTCTTAAGTACTTAGAAAAACACAAAATTTTGCATGACAGGCAGTATGGATTTCGCCACAAAGATCTACACCAGATCTTCTTTCCTTCGTATCACACTGCTGGAATAAGTCTCATGAGTTTCTAGGTGAGTCCCAGATCGTTACTCTTGATATATCCAAAGCTTTTGACCAGGTCTGGCATGCCGCACTTCTTAATAAACTTCCCTCCTATGGTCTTTCAACTAAACTCTGTACTTGGCTCTCTAGTTATCTATCTAATCGTCGTATATCAGTTATTGTGGACGGCCATTCTTCAAGCTTTCATCAAGTAAATGCTGGAGTCTCTCAGGGCTTAGTTCTGGCACCAACATTGTTTCTTCTTCACATCAACGACCTTCTCTCGTCCACTCTTCACTCCAGTTTTCAGGTTCCTAAACCCATCACTAAATCGGACTTGGAAAACAAACGCAGAGCGATGCAGATATCTCTTTCGCAGGATCTTAATTTAATATTGGATTGAGGCGCCAAAAATCTCGTCCAATTTAATGCATCCAAAACACAATCATGTTCCTTGTCGCGAAAAAAATCATTAAATACTCATCCTCTACTTATGAGCGGCCAAGTTTTACAGAGCAAAGACACCTTCAATCTTGTGGGCGTCACATTTGAAAGTAACCTTAACTGGCATAAACACATTGTATCTATAGCCACGGCAGCTTCAAAAAAGCTTGGATTTCTCTTTCGAGCCAAAAGTATTTTTCCCCTTCTAATTTAAACACTTTATATGTGTCCCAAATCCGACCTCCGTGGAATATTGTTCTCATATCTGGGGCATGGCGTCCCTCACAACCCTAAACATTCTTGATTCTATTCAAAGAAGAGCTATTCGTCTCATTAATGATCCTTCACTTACAGAAAGGCTTCCCTCTCTTGCCCATCGTCGGGCTGTGGGGATTTATCGCTTTTATAGGTACTTCCATGGCTTCTGCTCTGAAGAATTGTCCAGTATAGCTCCTCCACTCCCAACAGAGAAACTCGTGGTTCCGCGCGTATGCATCTCTATACGGTCCAACTGGACAGGCTCCGAACTTCCCACTTTGTTCGTTCTTTTTATCCCTAGAGTTTCTAGACTGTGGAACCTACTGCCAGCGGAGGTCTTTCCTTCCCCCAAATCTTCAAGTATTTAAGTCCCGTGTCAGCAAACTCCCTCTTACCTCGCTTAAGACACCCACGGTACGTTAGTATTTAGGCTTTTAGCCTTCGTGGTTTGTCCAAAGATAAAAAAAAAAAGTTAAAAGGTGGCAAAATGACCCAAAATGGAGCGGATTTCAATGTTTTCAAAGCACATTTAAATATTATTATATTTATAACGGTGATATAATGTACGAGATGATATATTAAAAAGCAAGCTATTACTGTCAAATTTGAAAACGCCATTATTAATTGTTTTTGTATTCTTTAATTTTAAAAGGCTATTGTATAGTTATCTAATTTATTTGGTATTTTAAATTACAACACTTACTAACAGCGGATTCTTAGTAAGTTTAAATGACCATGCATATTAGAGTTGGCCCAAAAAAACGAATTTTTATTTTTTGAAAATACATCAAAAAATATTGTTTAGGGGGACAATAAGAAAATATCGTGAAAATTTAAGCATTTAATATTAATATTTTGAGGTCCCTCTCCTTTAATTTACAATATCTCTTATTTGTAGCTTCATTTTTTGCCCTAAAGCTCCCTAAAAATGTTTGTACACAAACATATGTCTTTAGAGAATTAAATTGCCTACAAAAAACGTCTAATTAAAAATTTTCGGTAGACGAACCGTTTTCGAATAATCAAGCTTTAAACATTGATATATTTTTTAGATTTACCTTTTTTATTTAGGAATTTTGTAACTAATGAAAAAATATATATCTTTAGCAAAAAACAATATAAATTCTTAAAGGGAATTTAATGCTCTATGAAAAAGGTTTCCTAATGTTTTTAAAGAAACTCATTTCTTTAAAAGATATTCACAATTTAAGTTAGAGAGAAAATAAAATTATTGTTTTCTTTATTTTTAAACCAAATTGTTTTACTCATTGGAACAAATTGATATATATTTAATCATCAAAAATCATAATTTTATGATTTTTTTCCCTTAAAATATCTAAATTTCCAAATATATCCAAACTTATTCTGGGTTCAGCTATTTGGTATACGAAAATGTAGATTTACCGTCTTTTTTGTTTAAACCGTAAATAATAAATTCCAAAATCTTAAGTGTATGAGTTTCACTTTGACCCACTGTATACAAAAAAAAACGATCTATTTTCAAATATTTATAAAACTAGAAACTATAGAAAAATAATTTTAATTCTGGACGTCGCCGCGGCCGTTTACAGTAAATAATCGTTTAAAGAAGTTTAAAGATACGGTTGAACGTCCACATCGCGAACACAATAGGGCCGACTTTAATATGCCTTGAAAATGGCTTATAATTTACCATAACCTGAAACCTCCATCTACCTGAAATGATTGGCAGTTACGTGTAGGTAAATGCGATTGAAACAAATAAAACATTTACGATACGGAGGTTAACGGACTATGGGCACTTTTCAATTTTACGATGCGTCTAGTATCTATTAATAATTGATTTTATTAATTGCGGACGGTAGGGACTTTTTGTCATGAAACAAATTTACAAATATACGGCAAAATGTATTCTGAATACTATTCAGAATACTGAGTATTCGAATACGACCCAAGTGTGTCCACGAATGGACTTATTTCTACCTAATTTTTTTATTTTTATAATTACGAAACAAAAAATCTTTGTCTAAAAAGCTAAAAGCCATATTAAAAATGCCCTATGATATACAGGGTGGTTCAAAATCGAAAAAATAAATTTTAAAAATCAAAAAAAAAATTGAAAATATATTTGGAAACTACCTAATACAAAAGCATTAAAAAGTAAGTTTTATACATTTTTTATCATTTATGATTACTCGGGAAAATTAAGTATTAACTAAAATAATCTTCACATATGCAAACATTATTAAGTTAGGTTAAAATGCATGTAAATATTATCCAAAGGGTAACGATTTATTTAACAAAAAATTAAAATTCTATTACGTATTAGTATTTAAATAAGTAAGTACATACAAAAATATTCATAATAGATTTTTTTATATTGGCAAAATACCATTTTCGTAATTTTGAAACTCCCTGTATATCATAAGGCGATTATTTTTAACGCTTATAGTTTAAAAAATCTTTTTTAATTTGTTCTATTTCGTTAACCTTAATTTTTTCTTGAAACCATAATCAATGGAAAAAAGTTATTTTAAACTTTTAATTACTTTTTTATTTTTAATTATTAATAATTAATATTAGAATAGTAGGTAGTATTAAAAAAATATTCTTTTTTTTTTCATTTTTTTTCAAAGTAATATTTCGCAATTTTAAACCACCTTGTATATCCTGCAGCAATTTTTTCTTTTCTTCAACACCGTTATTTTCTTATTTAAAATATATCTTGTTTTTATGTATATTTATTATATATATATATATATATATATATATATATATATATATATATATATATATATATATATATATATATATATATATAATGTCGTAGGTCAAAAACGGACTATTAAATTAAATACCGAGTTATACCTTTCTAGTAAGAAGATAAGTTATCTACAAGTTCCCTATTTACACTTTTTTAACACGCTTTTATTAACTTGGGTTGTAACTATCTGGCTATGTTTGTAACGGAATCTTTGAGCCTAATTTTAACCAACTTCCAGCTATTCGATTTCTTTGAAACTTTGCACACGTATTAAGGACCCATGACAATGCAATAATCTGCAAACAGTATCCCGTTATCCTGCTTTGGATCGCCAGGAAAAAGAAATTCCATTATATTATAAAAACAAAACATGGGTTGCCATCTGTTGGCAAAATTCCAAACTTTGCTACTCAATGGCGAAAAAATTTTTAGTGGGTTGCCATCTGTTGGCAACATTCCAAACTTTGCTACTCTTGTTCACTAAAAATTTTTTCGCCATTTTGTCAAGAGTAGCAAAGTTAATTGATATAACGAACTAAAAATGAAAAATAATTAATAGTTTAAAAAACTAAAAAACACGCTTTTATATGCAACCGAACTAAAAATTAGAAAATAATTTTTCATTAAAAAAAAATATTGTCATTTCATAGTAAAAAGCGTGGGGTGCTTAATATATTAAATGTTATAATTATTATATTTGCCAATATCTATGATGGAAAAGTTATGAAAAAATAGTAAAATGCACCCCACGCTTTTTACTATGAAATGACAATATTTTTTTAATGAAAAATTATTTTCTAATTTTTAGTTCGGTTGCATATAAAAGCGTGTTTTAGTTTTTAAACTATTAATTATTTCTATTTTAAATATTAACTAAGCTACGGAAGAAAAAAAGTGGACAAAAAGGTTTTTGGAAACATCTAGTAAGCCATGATTATTTTGAACGAAATAAAAGCGATTTAAACTAAGCACTAAAAATACAATTCTTTTCCGATTTAACCATTTCTGTAGCGGCAGATCACTGTACTAAACATCGAAAATAGTATACCCTGTATAATACATTTTAACAAAGAAGGAAAGTATTTAAAGGCCTCAATAAGAAATATTTTATTCTTAAACAAATCGTAAAAAACAATAAAATAAAACGAAACTATTTACATATATTGTGGCACAGCAATACCGTATTTGTTATTTAACCTAAACATTTATTTAAATTATATAATTTTTAATTATTATATCCTTTACCTGCTAAACTTTATTATTCATTAAAAAGAAATCTGTTTAGCGGCCGACCGAAGGAAAAAAACTGTGCAGTTAAACCTGATTGCCCCACCACGCTCAGGTCTCAGGTCTACCCGAGTAGTGTTCCGGCCGACCCGAGAAAAAAACTGTGCAGTTAAAACTGTACAGTTATACCTGATTGCCCCACACACGCTCAGGTCTCAGGTCTACCTGAATAAAAAACTGTACAGGTCTACCGTGGGTATACCCACGGTAGACCGTGGGTACACCTGCGCGTCTGTGGGCAGCGTTTATGTTCTTTACAGGGGAAAAGTATTTCCATGTATAAATAAAGTTGGAACACTGTCAGGCGCGGCTCGTGACTTTTTTCAGGTGGGGCAATTTTTTTTAACAACTAAATCCTCGCTATACAACGTGCTACTTTTTTATCTTGTAAAACAATATAGTATTTTTATGGACGGACTTTAATAATGTAATGTTTTTACTTCTGCCAAAAAAAAATGTACCTATACAAATAACCGTTGCAAAAACTATAAAATGCTGATTTAACAATTTTTTTCTTCATGCAAACAGTTTAAATGCTATAATATTATAATTATTATTTGTTAACTATCTACAGGCAGAGCTTAGTTACATGTTACATGTGCTTATACATTAGAATGATCCTTCTGTTTGGAAAAATGTTGAATTACTAGCTCGTTAAAATTGTAAATATTTCTAACCAAAGATTTCGCCTTTGTATTTTTTTTAAGAAAGTGTTCACTCTCTGGGGATTGCCTTGCAGCAAAGCCATAAACCCAGTCAAGCAAGCAAAGTGTTCACTCTATTTAGAGTCGAAAAGCACCGCTCACTTTCTAGAGCCGTTATTGGAATATTGCACAAAATTTCAAGTAATTTTACACTTTCCAAAAATGTCTCATTAAGAAATATTTCTAATAAAAGTTAAACACATAATACATTAATTTACAACCAATTAAATCGTACTTAACTGGTAGAATTAATCGGTAAAGAAGGAAACTGCAAAGACTTTTTACGAGTATTTTGGGTTGCCTGCTAATAACCCAAGGTTAGTTTTTATTTATAAGGTTGCGACATATCCTCAACTTTTAGGCGTTTCGAGGTCGGGGACGCAAGGAAGGGCACTCCACGGAGAAAAGTTGGCAAGACTGGGTAAAATCAAAGCTGATGATCAATCCAGTGGCATCTGGAATTTGCGCATTTCATTTTGCATTGTTTTGGAAGTGATATTTGTTGAAAGATGTAACTCCAAATGTTTCTTATTTAAAGTAAAAGAATTTACAACCTAATAATCATTAAAAACTGTTGTGTAAACGGTTGTTCTATTAATACAATAAACTGTATATCTCCGGCACTGAACAACATGGCCGAAAAATGGGAGATGTGACGTCATAACACGTCAAAGCAATATGGCCGAATGTCGCGACCTTATATAGACCGACTTTGCTAATAACCAATTTGCATCTGGTGAATCCGCCGCGGAAGAATGCCAAATTGGTTTGTTTGGTTGCGTACGGCGTTACCTTTTCTATTATACGTCGCGTAATTCTTCTTCTTTTTTGTTCTGTGGCATCTTGCATTTTCATATCGAAATTCGGTCATAAAATGTACTGACCGATGAGAAGTTTCCGTTGTATAAATTTCTTAATAGGTAGTTTTCGCATAGTTATAAATTTGAACTTTTTGTTAGTTAGGATATTAGGATTAATTGCTTGCTATAATTTTTTGGTCTTATTACAAATTAGGTGTGTCATTAACCAAACGATCTTATGGACGAACCGCGCCTGGGCACAAAATATTTCTTTATTGTTTCTTATACGTAAACAAACCTTTGCCTTTTCTACGTTCCCCATATTATTATGCACGTGCATGTCCTAATAATGCGATAAAAACAAACGGATTCGGTCTATGACTTGTTGCGTGGCTATGCGCCATTAGTGTTTGCGCAAGCTAATGTAACTATAGCTTATTAGTCATTACGCATTTATTTGTCATACATAAAGATTATTGTTTTTATGGATTGACTAGTGACCAATATCTATCTTAACACGAAAAATACACAGAAAAAGTATTTACATATGAGTCTTTTCCATTTAAAATGTCCCATTAGCTAAATGATTCAACTCTGAGTCCTTTCTATGTAAAATGTCCCATTAGCTAGCGTTAAAAGTGTTGTACACTTAATATGTAATAAAACTTATTAAATTTTTATAAATATCATATACAGTGTGGGCTAAATTAAACTTACACACTTTTTAACTAATAATAACTTTTTATCTGTTGCGCCTATCTTTTTATTTTTACAGGGCTAATAGGCAGATATGTTTTCTTTAGGTTTTGTCAATTTTGGTCGAATAGATTTAGTCAGGACTGAACTTACAGAACTTTTTCCAAAATGATGCATTTAACTTCGTTGCAAAATAAAATCGAATTTATCTACAGTTAGGCCAATACGTTTAATTTGAATTAATTTACTGTTAAGTTGTGTCAGCATCCAACTCAGGAACCATGGTAACCTCACATTTTTGGTTTTTAATGCACACTAAAAATAAGTTCCCTGTTATCCCATTTATCAAAAATAGTCATAATTCTAAATCCTCAAATTTTTGACGGATTCGCTTTTACTAAATCATTTTCCGTGGTTTGTTTTACGAGAAAAGCGTATTAGCTTAATTGTAACTAAATCCGATTTCCTTTGCAACGAGATTAAATACAGTATTTTGGAAAAAGTCCCGTAAGTCCGGTCCTGGCTAAATCTGTTTGACCCAAATTGGCAAATCTAATGAAAACACATCTACCATTAGTCCTTTAAAAATAAAAAGATAAGCGCAACAAATAAAAAGTAATTGATACCAAAAAGTGTGCAAGTTTAATTTGTCTCACCCTGTACAGTGACCGTCAACATATTAAGGGAAATTCTAAAAACACCACTTCGTGATTTTTAACTTGGTTTTTTAAAATTTCTTGTCATACCGCTGTTCCCATGACATGTGTCAATATTAATTTTTAGGTTATCGCACATGCAAAGCCGATTGCCATAAAAGAAAAAAACGTAATTTCCTTAATAAAAAAATTGCCATATGATGCAAACTTTCTACTGGTCACTGTATAGGTTGGGTAACAAATATTTTTCACAAAAGTTTTCTAAAAAGTCGGTTGTTATTTTGTCTTGTCCGACTGTAACTAAAACCAGAATTCAGCTAAGAAAAAGAAGGAGGTACCGTAGAAGTAAAGACGCCAATCAACTATTTCTTTTTAAGTGCGTCGTTTAAATAGTTGCGAGAGCAACAAAAAGGGGAGGTATTTGAAAGTGGGACAGAACTGATGACTGCGTGGCTTTTTCTTAACTTAATCGTAGTTTACCAAAGTCAAACATTGTAAATTCACAAAATATTTTTTTCAATGTACAATTGAGGCGTTGAGAATCAGAGCAGACCATCCCACAAATTAAAAAAATGTACCCTAAAAGCTAGTTCATACAGACGCGAAAAGCGAATTGCGAAAGCGAATATTTGGCCAAAAAATTCGCGTTTTTTGTCATGTTCATACAGCTGCGAAATTCGCCGAAATTCTAGGCAACAACTTAACCTACAAATTTCTATATCGTTTTTATTTCAGTGGTGACGCTACGCTTGGGTTCTTTTGAGATTTTCTTTGTTTTTCCTTTTAATAATATAACATTTATCTGATGTGATAAATAAAGAATATAGTACATTTATTTGGCAACTAAAACGTAGAAACGCTGCAAATTTGTTATAAATGAAAGGGGCTACAAAAGTTAATATAAATTCAAATCTAAAAACACAAAATACTTAAAAAAATTAACACAGAAAAATAACGTTCCAAACAGCTAATAGAATGACATAAAAATAACAATAACAAAATTGTTTTTGAAATGACATATGACAAATAACCTCTTGTTTCTACGCATGTGCGCACATGAATATTCGCCAGAAATTAACATAATCCCAAGTTTCCCGCCCACGAGATTTTAAATTTTGCGAATTTGCAACATATTTAAACCATCTTTATTTTGAATTACCCGCCTTTAATTTTATGTGAAATTGACCAATGAGAATGAAATGTGCGGTTCGCAATTCGCTTTTCGCGTCTATATGAACTAAGCTTTAACACGTATTTTCAATAGCATAAAACTTATTTATCAGGACCAAAGTGCACAAATTGAGCTAATTATCTCATCATAATTATTAGTCTCGTTATTAGTCTACTTTGGCCCTGATAAATAAGTTCTATGCTTTTGAAAATACGTGTTAAGTTACTATTTTTAAATTTCCTAAACCCATCACTAAACCTGACTTGGAAAATAAACGCAGAGCGATGCAGATATCTCTTTCACAGGATCTTAATTTAATATTGGATTGGGGCGCCAAAAATCTCGTCCATTTTAATGCATCCAAAACACAGTCATGTTCCTTGTCGCGAAAAGAGTCATCAAATACTCATCCTCTACTAATGAGCGGCCAAGTTTTACAGAGCAAAGACACCTTCAATCTCGTGGGCGTCACATTTGAAAGTAACCTTAGCTGGCATAAACACATTGTAACAATAGCCACGGCAGCTTCAAAAGCTTGGATTTCTCTTTCGAGCCAAAAAGTATTTTTCCCCTTCTAATTTATACACTTTATATGTGTCCTCCCTTGGAATATTGTTCTCATATCTGGGGCATGGCGTCCCCAACAACCCTGAGCATTCTTGATTCTATTCAAAGAAGAGCTATTCGTCTCATTAATGATCCTTCACTTACAGAAAGGCTTCCCTCTCTTGCCCATCGTCGGGCTGTGGGGGATTTATCGCTTTTTATAGGTACTTTCATGGCTTCTGCTCTGAAGAATTGTCCAGTATAGTTCCTCCACTCACGGTTCCCAACAGATACGGTCCAACTGGACAGGCCCCGAACTTCTCACTTTGTTCGTTCTTTTATCCCTAGAGTTTCTAGATTGTGGAACCTGCTGCCCGCGGAGGTCTTTTCCTTCCCCCAAATCTTCAATTATTTAAGTCCCGTGTTAACAAACTCCCTCTTACCTCGCTTAAGACACCCACGGTACGTTAGTATTTAGGCTTTTAGTCTTCGTGGTTTGTCCAAAGATAAAAAAAAATTGTGAGTTGGTCTGCTTTGATTCTCAACGACCTAATTATTAAATACTATTACACTGAAAAAATATTTCGTGAATTTACAACATTGAACCACGGTTATTTTTGGATACAGTCGGACGTGACAAAATTGCAACTTACTTTTTACAAAGGTTTTGTGAAAAATATTTGTAAATTTTAAACATCTATTATTTAAAAAATTTAATAACATAATGTTAAATGATTAAATATTTTCGTATACTAGCCAAAGTCGATTGATGAGATAAGGTCACGACATTCGCCATATTGGCTAGCGCGGCTGTGACATCAAGTCGGGCCATTTTCGGCCATGTTTGATTTTAGGCAGATCAGTGGCGGAGTAGGGAGAAAACAAAAAAGAACTGTATGTTGTAAACAAAATTTATTGGATTATTTTAATAGGCATAACCTAAAACAAAAACATAAATGTGGTTTAAATATTGAAAATTAAGATTTAACCAAACATACCTAATATCCAAAAGTTTATAATAAGGAAGATACAGGGGTGACATAGTAAAAAGAAAAAGTAAATTTATTTCGATAATTGTTCCCCCTTTTTAAATATCTTAATAAAACGGTATCTAGGGGTTTTTAAACATTAGCTTTTAGATCAAATATTAATTTTTGTGTGTAGACTAGAGGGCGATGGGTACACTATTTAAAATTCTTTAAAACTACCCAATTTTTTGCTACTACTCTGTATGTATGTAAACTAATAAGCTTCTCTATTTCTGCACAAAAAAGGTATACTTAGTAAGAATCAGTCTTGACAACCGTTTTTAAGGTATTCACGTTTTAGTTGTTTAGTGCACCCGAAAGTATGTATGTACCTTCAATAACATCGTATTAGCTATAATTACAACTGCGCAGATATAAATAGCTGATATCTAAAAACTCCTGGATACCGAGTTTTATTAAAATGTTTAAAACATATCAAAAATTATCGAAATGCACGAATAAAAAATATTTATATCTCCGACACACGATAACACCCCGAATCTTCCTTATCATTAACTTTTGGATATAGGTATGTTTGTTTAAATCCTAAATGGGTATTTTCGCATAAGAAATCTGTGGTTTTTCTGTGTACCATTAATTAGCGGACACTCATCAGTATCATATGTATATAAAAACACGAATGACTGAAAACTATTCGACTAAACACTATCAAAATCTCTAAAATAAAACGAGTCCCAACCAATAATATGTGAAGTCTCTAAACTAACCAAAAACATTAACAACTGGAAATCCTTGCAAAATATACAACCAAAATGAAAATGGCAAATTTCCACAGTTTTTACCAAACAAAGCTTCAACACGGCACGACTCTAACGGAAATCGTAATTCTCACACCTTCACGTCCCTGACAAAGGCTATCACCCCGTCTTGCTTATGTCTAAACCCCTTCTCATAAAGAAACTCTGTATACTAGCCATAGCGCTGCATATTATAATAGATCACTTTTTAATATGATTATTAAAAAGTAAGAATTCTTTTACGAACAAAATACTAAATTAAATGAACCGACCATTTTAAAGTTAGCAAGTTATTTGTAAAAGTTTTTCATCATGGAAAATGCAGCCCGTTGTAACTTCTCACAAGAGCTACTAAATGCGGAAACTTCCACGAAGTTTTTAATCTCCAAGTTTCTGTTAACTCGGAGATAAACTTTAACAGGTTCTTATAGTTTTCTTAACTTTCAATGGTCTATATTAAATCTAAATTAAGTTTATCCTTATCTGGCGAAGTTGAAACAGACGGTAAATTGCACAGGTTAATTAGTTAAGGGCGAGCGATCATATCCAGCGTGGCCCGGGGGCATCCCCTTGGAGCAAATATTTGCTATCAAATCATAAATCAATGTAATCTGAAAGTATACAATTTGCTTGAAAACTGCACACCACTGCATTTTGACCAATCAAATGTGTAGTTTTGGTTGCATTACCATGACAACACAAGTATTTATCGGACATTTTTTTCTCCTACCTGGGGTACCCTGGAGTGAATTATAGTGGACATTTTTTGACATATTTAATGAATTTCTTTTAACGTCATGTCTGTCATTCACATACATAATTAAAGAAAATGTTATTTTGTACCAGTTGTAGTATTTCAGATATAGCATAATATAAAATAATGTAAGGTTTTAAGACCCTAAATGACAATTTTATACAACTACAGTTAGTAAAATAATATCATAAGACTGAAGTACTAGACATAAGTAAAGAGCAAACAAAAGCAAGGTATGGGTCTAAAAAAATTAAAATAAACTATTTTTCCAACTGTAGTAATATAAGGTATATATAATATAAAAGAATAAATAATGATAAGCTTTAAAATTACATATATTTGCAACTACAATTGGTAAAATGGAAAATATTTATTTTATAATAAAATTTTAAAGCTCGTGTCAGAGTTACAAATATTAATTTAAAAGAATATTATTTAACACAAACTTGGTGTGAAATTTTCTTACCGAATACCACACGTGCTAAAATTATTCCGGGAATTTTTTTGGCCACGAATATTTTAAGAAAATTCGCCCTCGGGATAATTTTCAAAATATTTTTAGTAAAATTATAAATAAATTTAGCACTAGTGGTATTACAAGTGACAATTTCTTATACATATACAGGGTGTTTCTAAACAAATGCGAAAAATTGTAGGAGGCGATTTTCCACCAAAAATAGGAAACAAACTTCATAATAGGAGCATATGTTCTAAATGTCTTAGATTTAAACTACAGGGTGGTGAAAATGTTTCAAAAATATTGTTTTGTTAAATTGACTTTTATACCATTTCTGATTTTTTTTAAACTTTTGAAAGTAATATTTTTTTTTTTTGTAGGATTAGGATGCTCCTCGGAAAAAACAGTTTTTACCTATACTTTAGTTTAAGAAATATACTATATACGGGGTTAATTAAAAAAAAATAAACTTTTTAATTTTTTTTTGTTTTATCACATTTTCTATTAAGTAATTATTTTAAATTGCCCTGACAGATCAAGGTTATATAGTTACTATTATGTAAATAGTAGGTCGCTAGATAAATTAATAAATAAATTTAAACACTTTATTTTTTACTTTTTATTAATCACACCTTAAATAGTATAGATTATTGATCTTAGTCTAGGTTTTAACCTTGATATGTCAAGGTCATTTGAGTTAATGAATGGACAATTTAATGACACAAAAAAAATAAAATTTTAAAAAGTTTGAGACAATAATACGTCAAAATTTCATAGTAAAATTAATCAAAGGCCAAATATCTCGGGAACTGTTGATCTTAGCGATTCGATTGTAGGGCCTTTTTTATAGCAAATGAAATTTGCAACAACTTTGTCATTTTTTTTGGTGTAGCTCTTTCCAATGTCAAAAAAGCGAAAATTAAAAAAATAGGTTTGGTGACCTGTACTATCGCGCCAAGTTATGCCTTTGCCGCAGTGAATGAACACTTTTGTAGATCATTCAATCCTTTAAAATCCCATTCTTGGGCGAGACAATACTAAAAATTTGCTGCTGAGTTATAAAAATAAAAAAATAATAAAAATCAAAGTTTACGTGTTTTTAAATGGAAAATCTTCACACGCTTTGAGCAAGTACCTACTTAATAATCATATTAAGGACTGACACTTTCAGGAAATTTTTTTGGAGGTATTTTCAACAAAATTTTACAGTAAGACCGAAAAAAATGGTTAAAAAAACCTTTTTTATTGTGGGGCACTAAAACATATCTCCAAAAACAAATGAGCCAGTGTCTATAAGGGTAATAATTTATGGTTTTACAACATTTGCTTAGCTTAGCATATCACATTTTTTTGTATAAATTTATAATTGAGACAGACCCTAACTTCAAAAGGGTGTAAGTGCCAAAAATACTAACAATTTTTGCTTAAAAAGCTTACACGCTATACAATGCCTAACGATATATATGCCATAGATAAAAACCCACTTCTAAAAGGTAGGAATACTCATAGCGTATCTGTGTGCTATTATAGACATTATTCAAGGTTTTTTACTTATAACTTTATATTCCTAAATGGCACATAGACCCTTTTGAATTTAAGGTCTTAAAATTATAAAATATCTTTTAATGTTTAGACTTAAACCAATACGACTTCGATTAAACACGAAATTGATTCGAATTCCTATTATTATACAAAAGATCGTGCTTTATTATTACTATTACTATTGAATTCCATCAATCGATTACACAATAGCATAAAATAAACTGATTCTTTAGAATTTGTAGGAAAATGTAATAAATATAGAGTGTCTTAGCTAAGCGGGCTATTTATGTGGTACGACCGCATTGTATGAAGTTTAGAGCTTCTCCATTTGGACTCGAAACGGATGCATGAGAATAGGATTTTTCTATTGAACTTAAAATGTAAATAAAAATGGGTCCAAATTTAATTCATTCTGAAAGCGATGCCGCCAAGTACACAAAAAATGATAAAGTAAAGAAACCCTTTTGTGAACAATGATTTATTGCAGCAAAAAATATTTAACCAGACGAGTTTCTAGTACCACGCCACGTGCCACCGGTTTTATAGTAGGCAGAGGCGAAATAAGAGAATGTTTTCTAAGTAGGTGATACGTGTTTTAGCAATGTATTTTTATTATTTATCTAAAAATATGTAATCAGGCTCTGTCCGAGGCTATGTGCATTCGAAAAGGTTTGTTTATTTTATCATTTTTTGTGTACTTGGCGGCATCGCTTTCAGAATGAATTAAATATGGGCCCATCTATACTTACGCACACAATGAATTACGATACAGATATTACTGCCACCACACTGTAATTTTTGTATTTTTATTAGCTACATTATCGGGCATAGCGGCATAGAAACATGTCTGATGTGTGTTTATTTGTAAAAGTTACACAAATTCTTCAATACTAAATTTGATATGTCCCAACAAAACAGTAAAAAAATATATAATTTTTTAAATACTGTTAAAAAGTAAGTCTAGGTTAAGTGAGCATAATATATACAACCTAAAAATCTTAAAAAATAAAAAGATATCCACGAAAACTGGCAGAATACGCAACATTAAATGAAGTTTTAAGAAAAAAAAAAGTTTTAACTTTTAATTCCAAAAATCAACATGCTATAATTTGCAAATTATCCATTGTTATATTATGATAATAGGTTTTTTACTACCAGACCCAATCTGGCTAGGGGGCCGTTCAAATATTACGTAAGCAGATTAATTACAATTATCCCCCCTCCTCCCTCCATGTCACTGCATATGTACAGGTGTTTGCCTCTGTATTGCTTGTCCAGATCGCATACACCTCTGTTTGAGCTACTGTTAAATAATATCCAAGGGCAATGGCTAGCTCCATCCTTGTTGTTTGGCTCCAAACACCAGCTCCAATCCCGCTCCTATTTTTAGCCCCATCTGTGTACCAGGCAAATCCTTTGGGAGTGAGGATGTCTTTCTTTGTTTGTACACGGATGTGTTCATGATAATAGGTCATAGATAACCTTCATTTAGATCCGCAGTGCAACAAATGAATGGGTGGACGAACATGCGCACTTAAATGCTGTAGCAAAATACAAACACCGGCATCCCGTACCCTTCGTCGGCGGTCTGACCGTGACGCTCATTAGCTACCGTACTTCGATCAGAAAACCAGGACGCCGGCGCCGTCGACAAATTCTTTCCGATAATGCGGATAGTTTGTTTGGCGCCAGGAGCGTTTACCCTCAACTTGCTTGCGCATAAACCGGTTTCTTCGCCCATAAAATGTAACTTATGTTTCGCGCAGGTTATAACATTGGCAATCCATCGAGATCAGTGTAATAGGTACAGTAACAACAGATATATTTTATAAACGTAAATAATCAAGTTTTGTTCCAAATGTTCAGTACTAAGATGGTCATCGATCAATTAAATATTTTTATAACTTAAAAACGAACGTCAAACATCTACTGTGATAACGGGGCAGAATTTGAACATGGGCGCTAAGCTAGAAGTTAGGGATTCTGAGAAAAGTTCTGCCCAGAATCCGTTTTTGTTAGCACTGCATTTTAAATTATAGAAGGAACAGTTTAAAAATGTAAATTCGGTGCTCTTTGAGAAGAAAAAAAACACAAAAAAGTTTAAAGGAAATAAATTGGCATGCTTGTCTTCGCGGCCGCCTTTTCTATATTTCCTTTATGATATGCCGGTTGATGCAGCTGGTCATCGCACTATGGGAGAGAATTTATTTTTTTGGTCAAAATTCTGAAACTTACCAATCTAACTTAAAATGAGGTGCTTTTTACTGGAAAAATATTATAAATTATTACAAATGCTTTTGGAAACCTAAAACTTATTATATGTTATTATAAATTTACACCCCCTTAACAATATTATTTTTTATTGTACAAAATAAACTAAAATGTCAGCTTGTTTGGTTAATTCGGTAGTATTGTAATCAGTAATCCGATAATTATTATCTCATATGATATACAGGGTACGACAATAGGTTTGATTTTTTAAATGGAATACCCTGAATATTATATCACCACCAAAAAATCTTTTAAAATGCTTTAAAAAAATACTACATTTGATGTGTCTATCTCAATTAGTTTCGGAAATATGACCATCCAAATCTGAATAATAATTTTAAATTATTCTTAGAAGCTTAATAGAGATACATCTTCCCAACTTTTTTATTTTTTAACGTATCAAATAAATAAAAAACACAGTTTTGTTGGGTAGATTCTGTAGAATCCATATCTTTCATCAGAATGCGTTTATCTTTTAGGATATACAGTGTAGGACAAAACATATTAAATTTTAAAATGGAATGGAACCTTGTAAATTATAAAAAAATCTTGTATTTGTCTTTACACTTAATAGTAGCAAAAAGTAGGAAGGCAATTGTAAGTACAAAAACTGATAAAGAAAAAGGTAAAAAAATCTTTGACAAAAGTAGCGAGACTACGCGAGACTGCATCGGAAACACAACAATAGCACTTATTATTTAAACTCTTTTACTTTTTTAGTAAACAAGGCTAGTAATAAACTAGGTAGATTAAATGTTGTATATTTATGTTTACTTAAAATACATTTTCAAGTTTCTTATTATCCCAATAGAAGTCGTCATATCCTTTTATAATTTTGCGTACATGTAGTTTGGAGTATCTACTTTGAATTACACAAGTATGAGCCATTAAAATTTTAAAGTTGCTTTTTGGCCAAAATAATGGATTTCTATCCCATAGTGTATCGGCGCGTCGCTGTAAAGAATAGCGGCGCCTTTGTATAAAATAGTCCGATTGCAGGCGGCCTTTTTTATGTTTTTTGTATTATTTTCAAAGGGTACCGAATTTGCGCTTTCAAAATGTTCTTACTATACTTATATTTTGATATGTCATATTAAACCGTTTCCTCTAGATGTGTCTTAAGTCTAATGTCGTATCTCTGAATGATACTCGCTTTTCTAGCCAACTAAATTGGTTTATTCTCATAATTCACGTTTTTAAGTTGTGCCAGTCTTCTTCTTAATCAGCGATTTCTCTGTATTTTTCCTGACTCCTTAAATATCTTTATTAACGGCTTTATAACAAAATTATTGCAAGATGTAATTTAATATTGCTTGCACAATCACCTAATATATAAAGCTTCTGATATTCTTGCATAAAATAACAAAAAAAACATCGCTAATTAAAACCAGATAAATTATACAACAAAGTACATGTTCAGCCGTGCTACATCCGCCTAAAAACGATTATATAGCCGAATAGTAAATTATCTAACGCAACAATAAGCAACACCAGTACTGCCTTATTAAGCGTAGCAAAGGCACAAGTAGTGCCCGATTGTGTCAACAACCCACGATGACGTCGTTGGTACCGCAGCCGTCAGCGGAAAAGCACTATCGGAAACAAAGAAAACGCCGCGGCGGCAGCCAAAGGAACCGTTCGATGCAGTCGGTGGTGCTGTACCTCACCTGCACTTCGGTGCCGAGGTACTTAAGCTGGTTAGACGTAACGCAGGCATTGTTGCCGAATCATTTCTAAAGTAGCATATTTGCAGTGCCAGCTCTAATTTGAAATAAACACACATAGGTTGGGAAGGGTTGGGAAATTTTCTCAAAAACTACGTAACATATAAAACTACTAAGTGCAGCACGGTATTATACAAACAAAAACTACCCAATTTACACCTATATAAAGTGTTTTCATAACTTTAATAGCAAACTAGTTCAAGAATGTCATAAAAAATCTGAAAATCACCCCGTAACTTCAACATTGATTTAAATAGCCATAAACTGTTTTTAACAGAGTTGTTTCCTTAAAAGAGATCAAGAGTCCTATGTTAATTTTTTTATATTCTTTATGGTTTCGAGATATCCCGTTGAAACCATTGAAAATAGAACACCATGTACATATAAATGGTTTTTTTTTCTGAGACATGATCAGTGAAGACACTTATAGAAGTAAAACTGATACCATTCTTTTGAAATTTATGTGGCTAACTTCATTTTGAATGTTTATTAATATTTCTAATGGCATCTGTCACGTGATCAAATGATTATGAACACTTGCAAGTGATAGAACTGATAATTTTTTAAAAGGATACCGCTATGGAAAGGTCTTTTGATAATATAGTTTTTTTTTTTCATTTTATTTAAAATAAAGTATATTTTTTGTTAATCAGTATTTTTAGTTAGGTAGGTACTGTGTTTTCTACGAGAGATTTTTTTACATGTCCCAAATTGGAAATATGCCGTAGTCTATGATTTTTTAAAATCAGAACCCAAGTAAAGTGTTGGGGTATTTTTAA
Organism: Listronotus bonariensis; assembly: GCA_014170235.1. Lineage (NCBI taxonomy): Eukaryota > Metazoa > Arthropoda > Insecta > Coleoptera > Curculionidae > Listronotus > Listronotus bonariensis. The sequence continues at coordinate 40,044 of JACEGR010003487.1, read as the reverse complement.
AGAGCATATTAAATTAGTCGCTTAATTTTAAGCTTTTCCTCCGTGTCAGTTTACAAAAAAATGACTAGATTTTACTCAAAAAATAAATACCACCCACAAGCGATTGGAAGAAATAGGAGAATATATTTTTTTATGTTTATGTTAACTTTGTTACCAGAAGAACATATCAGAAAGGAAAACCAATTTTTAAAATATCTTGATAGCAATCATAAAAAAAAATTACAAACCACCTTTTACCTAATTTGCCTAAAAATAATGGAACCGCTTTGATCCTGGCAGAGTTGGGTAGTATTCAAATATTTGATATTCTGAATCATATTTAGAATACATTTGGCTGATATTCGAATACATCTGTTCTGTGTGTTTGGTATTTGGTATTCGACTGAATACATTTTTGGTCAGTATTCGGTATTCAGTATTGTAAATACCGTTTTTGAATCGTAATATTTGAATACAAGGTTTCAGTATTTGAATACTGGGATTTGCAATATTCGAATACCTGGATTAGCAGTATTCGAATACCGGAATGTCAATATCAGAATTTGAATACTGGGATTTAAAGTATTGGAATACCGGAAGGGTGAATGGTGGGATACAAAAACAGTTTTCTAATAAGGGAAGAAAGTACCAACTTATAGAAATAAAGATATATTTATCTTGTTTTGGGTAAGGACCTTTTTTATGGTTTTTAGTATTCATGAATACCCAATCGTGATATTCAAATTATACCTTAAGGGAAAATACTATAAGGATAAGAAAGGATCGTAGAACACATCTTTCTACAGAGTGTTATTTAATTAATGGCTTAAAATACAATGTATGAATCCATGCTTATTTTTTTCAATATTCTAACTATGCCTGACCCAATTTTGTTTTAATTTGGTAATATTATTAATGACATTAAGGGGGTAATTAATATCACTAACTTAATTACATTTTATAAGTCCATTGGCGTCTCGAGAGGCAACTAAAGGAATATTTCAAAAAAAAAAAAAACGGTACGCCATTGACTGTTGTGTGATGCGTGAAATGTGTGCAAAATTTTTGTGCTTTCTTTAGATTAAGCAAATTAAAATGCTGCTTTTATGGCTTTTAATTTTTTTCTGTATCTTGTTTTGATTAAGGAAAAAAATTACTTAATTGCATATTTTTAGATCATAAAAGAAGCATTAAAAATTATGTTTTATAATTTTTAATTAGCAATTATGTATTATATAAAATAAATACTTATTTAAATAAGGTTTGTATCCAGTAAAAACAGTTTTTACTAAAATAAGGGTTTTGAAATTTGTTGGTTTTTTGAAAATTTTAACACAGGACTTATTTATGTTCATATGAACTTTTCTTCCTAAAATAAGCTAAGGAATCATACCCTGTATTTTTAGCCTTCGATTAAATCACACCCTATTATATAGTGGCAAATATATCTATTTACAATAATCTTTGGTCCAACTTTTAGGGAAATACAGACACAAACTTAAATGACCTTTCGAAGATTGCAAATTACCTAAAGAACATCTTTAACAATCCCTATAGAGATTCTAAAATCCGTTGCCCTTATAATAAAAAAACTCTAGGGGCGCCACTGTACATACATACACATCACATTTCAATCGATCAAGTTTATTAACTTCTCACGGTAATCATCCAAACACGTCATTAAAGGCAATACTGGTTCTTACAATCCTGCGAATAAGTGTTTTTAAATTTTTACAAGTTATCGCATTGCTAGAAGTAGTTTTATTAAATTTTGACATGAAAATATACAAAAAAACACAACTTTTTATTTTTTAAGATCAGCTTTTTTATATGTTTAAATAAGAAAAAAATATATATTTGCATTTAAATAGTTATTTCTAATACAACGAAAAAAACTTAAGTTTGTGCATGTCGTCTCTTTGGGTCCAGTTGTGGCTTCTAATTCATTAAAGTAGAATCTTTATCCATAAAACTGCAGGACGTCATACAAAGTATTCATCACAAGTAGATCTCATTATGGAAGCACTCGCACAGTACAAAATTAAAGGTGGAAATATTTTTGCTAAAGACTTTCTCATTTTCCCACGAAAATTCCACACCACTGTTTTTTGACCAATCAAATGTGTAGTTTTGGTTGCATTACCATGACAACACAAGTATTTATCAGAAAAAAATTTCTCCTGTCTGGGGTACCCTGGAGAGAATTATCGTGGAAATTTTTTGACATAATCATTGAATCTGTTTTAACGTCATGTCTGTCATTTACATACATAATTAAAGAAAATGTTATTTTGTACCAGTTGTAGTATTTCAGACATAACATATAAAATAATGTAAGGTTTTAAGACCCTAAATGACAATTTTATACAACTACAGTTAGTAAAATAATATCATAAGAGTGAAATACTAGACCTAAGTAAAGAGCAAACGAAAGCAAGGTGTGGGTCTAAAAAAATTAAAATAAACTATTTTTACCAACTGTATATATAATATAAAAGAATAAACAATGATAAGCTCTAAAATTACATATATTTGCAACTACAATTGGTAAAATGAAAAATATTTATTTTATAATAAAATTTTAAAGCTCGTGTCAAAGTTACAAATATTAATTTAAAAGAATATTATTTAACAGAAACTTGGTGTGAAATATTCTTTCTAAATACCACACCTGCTTTAATTATTTCGAGAAATTTTTTCTCGACCACGAATATTTTAAGAAAATTCTCCCTCGGCTGCGGTTCTGGATAATTTTCAAAATATTCTTGACCTTGAAAATATTTCCGGAAATAAATTTAGCACCAATGGTATTACAAGTGAAAATTTTACAAATGTTTAAAATTAGACTTTAAAAAAATCATCGTTTACCCACGATTTCCCTAACAAACGATAACGATCGGATCGATTCAGAAAGAAATTAATAAAATAACGTTTAGCAATGGCGCGTATCCTTCCAAATACAAAAGCCTTTGTATGCAAATGTGGAGTGACATTATGGCCCGCTGATGGTTGAGAGTCATTGATTTTATAAATAACACAACAAAGAATTAAAGTTGTGCAGCCTGAAATAAACGACCGTTAGGTACCGTTTGAAGGAGAAGTTAAGGGTCTATTTAAAAGTTAAGAAATTAAACCTTTTATATATACAGGGTGTTTCGGAATATTGTTAAGAGAGTAACTTCCATTGTCTTTATTGCATTTATTCACACAACAGTTCAAACTCTGTCCGTTTTTAAGTGTAAACTAATCTAATTCCTAAAGCTACTGAATTTATGTAAAGTGGGGAAGACCCAAAGTCGGTCTATATAAGGTCGCGACATTCGGCCATATTGCTTTGAAGTGTTATGACGTCACATCTCCCATTTTTCGGCCATGTTGTTCAGTGCCGGAGATATACAGTTTATTGTATTAGTAGAACAACCGTTTACACAACCGTTTTTAATTATAATTAAGTTGTAAATTCTTTTACTTTAAATAAAAAACATTTGGAATTACATCTTTCAACAAATATCACTTCCAAAACAATACAAAATGAAATGCGCAAATTTTAGACGCCACTGGATTGATCATCAGCTTTGATTTTACCCAGTCTTGCCAACTTTTCTCCGTGGAGTGCTGTTCCTTGCGTCCCCGACCTCGAACCGCCTAAAAATTGAGGATGTGTCGCAACCTTATACATATAAACTAACCTTGGGGAAGACCATCACCCGTGATGGAGTTGGGTACGGTCAAGCTTTATACCCAGGACGCCAGCATCGGTGCGCTTTAAAAGTGATTTTCAAATGTCTGGTATTTTCACCCTTGGTTTGCTGAAAATATTATTGTTTTTCTTAATAAAGACGGCTCTTAAAGCGCACCGATGCTGGCGTCCTGAGTGAATAACCTAACTCTTGACTGCACCCAACTCTATCACGGGTGAATGGTCTTCCCCACTGTGTATAAACGCAGTAGCTTTAGGAATTAGATTAGTTTATACTTGAAAACTGATAGAGATTGTACTGCCTGAAACGTTGTGTAAATAAATGTAATAAAGACAATGGAAGTCCAGTGGCGGCTCGCGGGTCTAAAAACAGGTGTATTGAAGAAAGGGAAAAAAGCGCATTCACCATTTTAGCAAAATTGAAAATACTCAACTATCAAAAGTCTAAGTAAAAAGTCTTAATATCTAAACTTCCCTAAATTTTATACACCAAATCAATCCTTCTATCTTTTAATGCAGCAAATTTATTAATTATATCTTCATAAAATGGTTGAGTTTTTATCAGTTCCTGTAGAAGCTCCTTTTGAATTGAAATATTGGCCAAAGATAAAAGTCTATCTTGGGATATAGTGTTTCTTAAGAAAGTTTTTAAACGCTTAAGACAAGAAAAACTCTGTTCCACTGACACGCTTGTCGACGGTATCGTTAAAATTAGCTTAAATGTTTATACGCCTCGGTAAAAATGTCTTTATTTGCGTCAACTTGTTTCACTAACTGCTGCAATAAAATATTTCTATAACTTTCATCAGCAAATATTAGGTCAAGTTAGGTACTTTTAAGTCGCTGATTTTTGAAAATGATTCGGCATATATCTCCAATAAATTTTGAAAAGAATCAGTGGAAAAATTTGGTTATACTGGCCAAACTTTGTAGTATCTGCAAGACAAAGAAATTGTAGTTTGTAACAATCTTCGAATCTTACTTCCATTTCCATCAAAATATGATCTAATATTTTATAGAGAAGTGCTCTGTACTGTCTTTTAATTTCTTCCTGTGAAAAATCACTGTCGCGAATAATGCTTAAACGGAAACAACCGAAATAATACGTAAAAACCAACGAAGCGACCAAAACCTATACTATCTTTTAAGGCTAGCGATTTACCAAGCAATACACCTGATACTCCCACCCGCGATCTCTGGCCGTCGGCAAGGATAGCGTTGTCATGGCAACGGAGCGTCAAAGCGGAAACAAAACCCCACATGAGGTGTATACTTCGGTCCGTTTTATATTTGCAATATTTGCTGATCGCGGATTGCGATGTCTTGGTGATTGGTAATTTATATGCTAGATTTTTCATGGCGAATTTTACAAATAAGGAATAGAAATAAGAAAAATAAATTGAATAATAGTAATATGTTTTTTTATGTTTTATTATTTATTTTTGGTGAAGTGACACGTCACTTACTACACCTGAATAGCCGCCACTCTGGAAGTCCGAAACTCTTCTTTTAATTTCAATGATAAAGCATTGCCTATCACATTCAGGCATACATTTATGTGCATATTGTTCATAAAAAATATAAAGTATATAGTTCATATAAACCTGGGTCCGGAATTACCGGTTGCCGTGATTTTTACTCTAGTCTTGTTGCCAAGGCTCAAAATATAAGATAGTGAACCTTGTGAAAATAAATAGGATAAAAGGTTCTTCCTTTTTTTGTATAAATAAAAAAATATTAAATAAATAAACAATGTAGATTCCGGACCTTTTCAAACAGTATCTTACGTCAGACAAATATATTAAAATCTACAAGAAATTTAAAAATTATTAGCGGTATATTTACTTACTCGGTAAGTAGTTGTACCATCAAGATGTTACCCAGTAACTTCTGATTACGTACTTGTGGTGCCATCACCTGGTGCAGGTGGTACGCCACGCCTGCCACACGCTACAACAGGTGGCCGTTTCAAAACTACCACCATTTCATAATTTATTCAGCTTGGTATTAAGGAGTTTTTCTTACGAAGGGGGTAATAAATATACATTATTTTAACTAATTTACGTTAACGTAAGTACCTATTTTTTTTTTTTTTTAATTTGGTACGGTTTTGAATTTGACGTTTTTAAGGCCGGAAGAACAAGGCCTTGTGTCCTTTAAATCACTTTATATAAAAAGTTGCCTGTTCTCAAAACAGTAAAAAAGCATATTTTATCAATTACCTATAGATGGGTCCACATCGATTTCATTCTGAAAGTAATACCGCAACGTTCACAAAATTGATAAAATAAATAAACCCTTTTATGAAAAATGATTTATTGCAGCAAAAAATAGTCAACCCGACGAGTTTCTAGTTCCACGCCACGTGCCACCGGTTTTATGGCAAGACAGAGGCGAAATGAGAGGATGTTTTTAAGTACATGACTCGTGTTTTAGCAGTGTTTTTTTTTATCTAAAAAATAGGAAATCAGGCTCTGTCAGCGCTATGTGCCTTTGAAAAGGTTTGTTTACTATATTATTTTTTGTGTACTTGGCGGTATTGCTTTCAGAACGAAATAAATGTGGAGCCATCTATGCCACTTACCACGTTATGGCCAAATGACCATGCAGAGAAATGGTCCTTTTTTTTAGACGAGAACCTTTCGTCGGACGATCGGACACAACAGACAACAAGAGAACTAATTTGCTTAGAACTAATTCAAAAGTATAAAATATTTTTTGTTTTGAGAAAAACAGTGGCGTACCATATTTTTCTTCATAAATACTTTTTGATTTTTTTAATTTTCAAAAGCTGCCACAAAAATTACAATCAGCTAAATCGTCTGCCATTATTATTTTTGGTCTTATTTAATATACTCTTCAATTTGTGCTAACGGCAGCTTTGGTAAAATATTGCCGAGCTTGGTCAAACGTAGGTAGAGTCGTTGAAATCAAATAAAAGAAATCTAAAATTAGTCCACGTTAAATCCAAAATTTTATTACGCCGCTTGTCGGAGCCTTTTTGCGCTGATAGTAGAACAAAGCGGCGCGGTATAATAATGTTTTTTTTATAATAACGAGTGGCGGTATTTTGTTTATGTTTTTATGATTTCTCCTATTTAATTTCAACGACTTTACCTGTCTTACCTGAGTGACGTCATAGCTACCCTCGATCGGCTTAGTGAATCCCCATTTAATCAGCTATTTTAGGGGAAGAACCAATTCCAAAACGGTATTTACCAATCGGTTATGTTGACGTTTAAACAATGTATTATACATCAAAGTTGTCACCAATTATTAGAGACATTTTGCACCTCTTATTTTGCAATTCCGTTGTGGTTAACGTTATTCTGAGTCTGCGCAGTAACGCAAACATGATCCGTTATCGTTATTAACCATACCGGACTCCTTTAATTACGGATGAATACCGAAGAGCTTATCGTTATCGTTATTGTTAAACTGCGTGGTTGTCGGATTGTAGAATTTTTATTATCAATTATTTAAGAAGGTTGACATTTTAATGCCGTATTAATTAAAATATCATTGATACATAGCCTCTAATTAGCGGAAAATCCATAGCAGTAAGAAAAATAAAATAGTGTAAAGAAATTAAAACGGACTTGCATTTTTAAGGATGTTTTAAATCAGTAATCTATTTACATGTTACAATCTGGCACACTTGCTTTTTATTCTACTACCAAACCTAACCTTACTTTTTGTGTTTTGCTTATACTGTATTGTTACATCTACTGTATAATACGATGTGGCAGTTGTAGTTATAGCTAATATGCTATAATTAAAGGTATTTCACAAAAACTGCGAGAAAAAGAGACAAACTAACTAATAAATCTTTTTAGAACATCCGACACCTATAATAAAGATTTTAAACCATTATGACGACTGTCAAATAAAACTTGTTTTTTACAGTTTCCAAGAAAATTAAAGTTTTGCGGAGGATGTATTGTATAATTTAGCGAAAAGGTGTATCTCATTCGTTTTTGTTTTGATATATAGTCAAATATAGTTGTTTTTGTCCTGTATTTATTTTAAATTGTAGCTTTTACCGCTTTGCCTTAAAGAAATAGGCGTTTTAAAGATTCAAAAAATAATGCATCAGTTATATTTTCTGTGAAAAACAAAGGTATTGTTGTATTTCAAAGACTACTTATTACAGAGTAACATATGGTATATTAACAACTAGTATTACGTGTTTACCAACCAAATAAAGGGCTCTAAACAAGTGGGAAGTTTAAAATAAGTATTTCAGTTTTTAATTGAAAACAATCACGTATCTTGCTGCACGGGCCTGCTTAAAATATTGTGACGTGTAATTTTAAATACATTAGGGCTACTTGACGTCACTTGGACCAATGTACCATATGGAACTATCTTCTTGGGACCATGAGACCGGTGGACCATCAAAACTAACTTTGCATTTTTAGGACCAACTTAACTTATTGAACTAACTTAATTTGGTACGGGCATACCCCCACTCGGGGTAGCCCGTACGGGGGCTGAACTAAAACTTTAACTTTATGCTTGACTTTACCTACTTCTTCTTATCTAATAATCTCTCTTAACTTCTTTTCTCTCTTTTTAAATATCAAATTTTCCAGTGTTTGTTTTGCATTTCTACGCTGCCCAGTTTGTTTAATGTTTTTATTTTATTATTATAAGAGTAACCTAGAAATTTTTTAAATTTATACTTTTAAGACCTTGACACCTCACGTATATTTTTATGTAGCAAATTTCCCAATGTTAAGTAAACTAATTAAAATGTATACTTATTTTAAAATTCCCAAAAATGTATATTTTTAAAATTCCCAAAATGTATACTTTTTTATACTAGGTGTTCACAATATTTTCTTCCTAAAGAACTGTGAGGCTACTTTTTGTTTTCATATTTTTTTAAATCTTTGGACAATCCACGAAGGTTAAAAGCCTAAATACTAACGTACCGTGGGTGTCTTAAACGAGGTAAGAGGAAGTTTGTTGACACGGGACAATAATACTTAAAGATTTGGGGAAGAAGGAATGACCTCTGCGGGCAGCAGGTTCCACATTCTAGAAAGTCTAGGGATAAAAGAACAAACAAAGTGGGAAGTTCGGGGCCTGTTCAGTTAGACCGTACAGGGATGCATACGTGTGGCACCACGAGTTTCTTTGTTGGGAACCGTAAATAGAAGAATATACTGGACAATTCTTTAGAGTAGAAGACATGGAAGAACCTATAGAAAAGCGAAGGTTTCTGTCAGTGAAAAACGTTAAACTAACCAGAACAGCTCTTCTTCTAATGGAATCAAGCATGCTAATGTGTGTGGGGGATGCCATACTCCAGATATAAGAACAATATTTTTAAGGGAGTCGGATTTGGAACACATACAAAGTGTATAAATTAGAAAAAGAAAATACTTTTGGACCGAAAGAAAAATTCAAGCTTTTTTTGAAGCTGCCGTGGTTATAGATATAATGTGTTTATGCAAGCTAAGGTTATTCTTAAATATGACGCCCTCAAGTTTAAATATGTCTTTGCTCTGCAAAACTTGGCCGCTTATAAGTAAAAGATGATTATTTTAGTAAAAGATAAGTATATGAGAAATATTGGGAAAAAATAAAAGACACTTTTCTTTAAAATCCTAGCACAGCCCAGCGGGTCCATTCTATAAAATCACTTCACATGTTGACACTAAACGCTAGTAACACAACGTTTCGGGCAGTTTTATCTCTGTCCATTTTCATGTGAATACAGTTCGCAACGTATTCATAAAGACATTAAGTTATAAAAATATGTAAATTTGACAATTAAAGGTTCCAAGAACGTTTTTGCTTTGTAATAAAGTAATTTCGACAATAACTAACTTTCCTTTATTTCTGTTTTCTTGTTGCGTCACTGCTTGTCCTGCCTTTTAAAAGGACGTTTTGATGAAACTGACGTTGGAATTACCAATAAACAAGCAAATTTATCTCACCTACTATGTTCTTGACTAGGTCACGTTGTATTCAGGGTTTTACGTCATCCGTTGTTTTTAATTGGCAACAAAATAACGTAATGGAGGGTATTATTTAAAAATCATTTGACACTTTTTTACTTTGACTCTCTTTCAAAACGTGCTCAAAAACACACGTCTACATTTTTGGCGTTCAACCAATTATAACCGCGGTTGACGATTGGTGACAACTTTGACGTATCATACATTGTTTAAAAACTCAACATAACCGTTTGGTAAATACCGTTTTAGAATTGGTTCTTCGCCTAAAATTGATGATTGTTAGAGGTAGACTAAAAACCAGTTATAAAGGTGCCACAAGCGTCATACAAATAAAGACTGCAATCAACTATCGCTGTCTAATCGCGTCGTTTACATCGTGTGCGAGCAACAAAAAGGAGAATAAAGAATCTATTGAGTAGTCCGTTACTTTGTGACAATACATTTTTACGTAGAATGTAATAAAAACACAAATTTTACTTTGTTATTTTGTCACAAATATGTGACAAAATAACAAAGTAAAATTTGTGTTTTTATTACATTCTACGTAAAAAGGAGAATAATTGAAAGTGAGATAGAAGTGATGACGCCGTGGCATCTTCTCTACTAGCGAGAACTTTATGTATTGCAATCGCACCCCTCATGGCGCCCATGGGTGTAAACATTTGAGTTACGTTGTTTTTAAAATAAACAATTCCATTATGGACTGAAGCTTGAGTTTTTAAGTAAATAAAAGTTTTAAAGGATTTTTTATTGGCTATTTTTTCCAATTAGGTACCTGAAAATATTTATATATTTACATTTTATACATATATTTAATCCAACATACTTTAAGCATAATTTTGCTTGCAAAATAGTTAAATGTAACGTAATTTAGTAAAACACGAGACCGCAAAGTTCGAGATAGTCATGCAAAAAATATTTGGATAGTTTAATTGATTTGAATTTGTAGGTCGAGTGGTATACGGCTAGATGGAATTTTAGGAACTAAAATACCAGGTCCATGTATTTACCATAATTTATTAGCTGCAGAAATGATACCTTCATTTATTTTTGCAGCACAACATGTAGCATGTTAGCATGTCAAACTTATTTTCATGGCTATAATGGCCATCCTGCATATTCGACCGTAATAATACAATAACATATTTGCTATTCACCAATAAACAGTAATAGAGACAACAGTAACAATAAGAACAATTGCTCTAAAAACAACAACTCGACAAGCAGGGTTATAAGGACAAATACAATTTTATAATGATATTAAATTATGTTACAGATACGGTAACAGGTATTAACGTCCAAGCATTTGTTTGCAACGCCTACTTAAAAATAACTTTAAAAAATAGAAAAAATCAATTTTTCTTTTACCTAAAAATTAAAATATGACATGTGATACATCGTTGAATTAGTAATAAAAAATTGGATCAGATACAGGGGTACTTTTTTATCGAGCAATATAAAAAAATAAAGTTGACGATGGTTTCTTGAAAACGAAACGTCGGGTATAATATCTAAAAATACCATCATGTAGTAGCTAAAAAGTGCCAATGAAAAAGTGTTATTAGTTTTTTTATATCTCTTCAAATAAAGTCAGAAAAAATAAAATCGATATAGTCAAATTTTCGTTTTTGCCAAATATCTCTGCAGGCCTTGAAAATTTTTCAAGTTTCTAAACGGCATGTAAATAAGCTTTAAAAAACACAACTTTTTCCTAATTTACCCTAAGCTGTATCTCCAATAGGTACTGAGACTCCCATGCTTAGGATCCTTATCTTGGACAAACTATAAACGAGTTTAAAGACGCTGTTTACCACAAAATATTGTAGTCACTACCGGCAACATAAAGTGATTTGATAGTTACCGCTTGACGCTTACGCTTGTTATCGTGACCGAGGCCTTAGTCCTAGTCCCCTACGTGTTTCGTTTAGAAGGCATGCCAAAAATGTATTATTTTCTAATGGAGAGCAATAATGGTAAATCAGACGCAGTCTTAATTTTCTTTGGTTGGAGTGTCACAATTTGTCTTAGTCAGCATAATGGCTGATGTAAAGGAAATTAAGATACACGTAAATATATTTACGTAAAATGTTAATTCCGTTATAGCCACGATGGAGTGCCGTAATTAGCATTTATATGGACGGAAGTAATGGTTTTTATTTTCTTTTAAGACTTATCCATATTTTTATTAAATAATATTTGCACTCTTAAGGTATATTTCCGGAAATAAATAAATATAAAAAAGAACAATAATAACAAATTCCATATCAGCGCTATTTTCACCTTGAAAAAACTATTTGAAATACATTGTGGGTAACCTTTGGTAAATTAAATTAAAAGAGTTGTAATTAATCTGAGTTTCCATGAATAATATAGAGGGTGTCCGCTAATTTATGGTACACGGAAAACAACCTATAACCAAAAGTTCATAGTAAGGAATATACTGGATGTCAAAGTATTTTAATAAATTTATTTCGATAATTTTTGATACGTTTTGAATATTTTGCTAAAACTCGGTATCTATAGGATTTTTTGACATGAGCTATTCAGATCTGATATTATTTTTTATGTGTTAACTAGAGGGTGATAGCTACACTACTTTAAATTTTTCTAAAACGCCCCAACTTGTTGTGCTAAAGTCCGCGCTTTTAGTAAAGAGGCCACCGACGTCATGATTATCTACGCGAAATATTCTGTAACTCTCTTTCAATCGCGGTTTCAAAGGGCTTCGTATCGTTACCTAGAAAGCAGGCATTTTAAAGATTTGATTTAAAAAAATAAATAACATTTTAAATACGGGATGAGGGAATAAGAGGAGATTTTGCCCAGAAAATGATGACGTCGGTGGCCTCTTTACTAAACGCGCAGACCCTATACTTTCTACAAAAAAGTATACCTTGTAAGAATCGCTCTGATCACCTGTTTTCTAGATATATCCATTTATAAGTTGTTTAGTGCAAATAAAAAGTATAATATATAAATAAATTCATTAAATCATTTGTTAATAAAGTAAAGATTTTAAACATAATAATAGTTTAAAAAACTAAAAAAACACGCTTTTATATGCAACCGAACTAAAAATTTGAAAATAATTTTTTATTAAAAATAATATTGTCACTTCAGAGTAAAAAGCGTGGGGTGCTCAATATATTAAATGTTATAATTATTATATTTGCCAATATCTATGAGGGAAAAGTTATGAAAAAATAGTAAAATGCACCCCACGCTTTTTACTCTGAAGTGACAATATTATTTTTAATAAAAAATTATTTTCTAATTTTTAGTTCGGTTGCATAAAAAGCGTGTTTTTTAGTTTTTTTAAACTATTATTTATTTTTCATTTTTAGTTCGATATGCATGTATGTATGTATGTATGTAAAAATGCTCCAGTTTATTCACTAAAAATTCCTTCGCCATTTTGTCAAGAGTAGCTAAAGTTCCTGAGAAAAGTTTGGGATGTTGCCAAAAGATGGCAACACAGGTGTTGTTGTTATAATATAAAGGAATTTTTTTATCCTGGCGATGGGGATACTGTTTGCAGATTATTGCATTGTCATGGGTCCTTAATACGTGTGCAAAGTTTCAAAGAAATCGAATAGCTGGAAGTTGATAAAAATTAGGCTCAAAGATTCCGTTACATAGATAGATAGATAGATAGTTACAACCCAAGTTAATAAAAGCGTGTTAAAAACACAAAATGAATGAAAAATTAATACTCTGATACTGAAAGATGAATTTTAAAAGTTACACGATAAGAAATAAGTTTAGATGAAAGTGTGGTTGAATAATTTCAAAATAGGAGGTTCTAGAAATGTGTTTAAGTTTGATTAAGAAAGAATAAAAACTGTTTCTTTATAAGAAAAAACAAAAAACCAAAGTCTCTTAAATGACCAGACCTTTCATTTCTCTTTATAATTGAAATGATTATACTGAAAGTCTTAAAATGTTTTTTTTGTTTCAGAACAGGGAGCGTCCCGCTACTAGAATACCATCAACGTAAGTAGATATTTATAAATATGACTCTTGTTTATATGTTACATGTATAGTGATGGCATCGATATATCGATTATTTTTAAATATCGATATATCGGACATCAAATATCAATAATCTCCATCGATATTTGATTTATCGGTATATGGATTTATCTATATCGAATATTTTTGATATTTGTGGTAAAATCAGCCAAAACTAAAAGGTTTTTTCACTTAAATTTTTAAAACTGTGAAAAATGTTGTACAGTAAAATAAAAAATATTAAGGTAACGAGCTAATTTTTACTATTATGGCGTCTTTTTTTACCCACTACTTGTTAATAGAAAAAAGTATGTAATATAGGAAAATATAATCGAAATTTATATCTCTCTCAAATATCGATATGTAACTCTTCGATATATCTAAAAATCGATATTAGCCAAAACGATATTTATCAATATCGATGTTTTTTTTATTTTGACATCCCTGTACATGCGCCATTTTTTAAAAACAATTTTTACTCTCTTCTAAAAAACGTTTTTACCCTCCGAGATCATTTATAACAGTTTATTTACACAGCCAAATAAAAAAATCTTACGAAATCTCACCAGGGCTACGAGGGGAGGGGTCCGAAAATTGAAAAAAAAAAACGCCTCAAGTAATTTAGGGACGCCCACTTGCCTATAAAAACCTTTTTATTTAGCTTAACGTGTATATTTTATTTTCATGACAAAAACTAAGGCTGGCAACCGAAACCGGTTTTTCGGTTAACCGCGGTTTTAGCCAAAACCGAAAACCGGTTTCGAATACCGGTTAACCGGTATTTGAAAACCGGTTTTCGAATACCGGTTAACCAGTTTTGAAAAACCGGTTTTCGAATATCGGTTAACCGGTTTTAAAAAGCGGTTTTCAAATACCGGTTTTTCGGATAAACAGACCAAAATCGAGAAGCGGTTCTTCGAATATCAATTAATAGGTTTTTGGTTGATTGCGGTTTATATAAAAACTACAACTTACTATAATAATACACTAAATTAAAATTTAAAAATCACCACTTTTCCTTTTCTGTTTTTTATTAACCAATAAACCAAGAAAAACACCGAAAGTAGAATACCAATTTTAAATACAGAGGAAAAAATAAATTATGAAATATGTATGGAATTTTTACATCACCTTTTAGAATCTTGCATTTTATTAACAGGGATGTTATATTATTATTCTTATTTATATTTAACCAATTTTTTTGAATAATATTCTAGGATGAATAATGATTATCACTTAACACCACAGCTCATGGGCAAATCCGTAATCAACGCAAAAACGATTAATAGAGAATAATTACTTTCCGATTTTCTGTTAACTGTGGTTTAGAAAAGCCTTTTTCGGTTTTAAAGACCGTTTTCGGTTTTAAAAACCGATTTCGGTGTATCGATTTTGAAAACCGTGTTCGGTTTTTCGGTTTTAAAACCAGGTTTCGGTTTTTCGGTTATAAAAACCGGTTTTTAATACCGGTTTTTAACACCGGTTTTTAATACCGGTTTTTAAATAGTCGGTTAACCGGTTTTAACCCAAACCGGTTTTTTTAACAACCAGTTAACCGGTTTTGTATTTTTTCCGGTTTTGGCCAGCCCTACAAAAAACGTACCCATTTTTTTACCTTGTTGGCCATGACTGCGGAAGCAATTAGCTTTAAAAGTTCCTAACAAGTATTTTTTGTGGAGAGTCAATGCAGTTGCATTTCTAACTTTTCTGGTATTCGGAGTTTCAGACAAATTGTATATTTTTTTGTTAATGCAATAACCAAAACGATTATTCGATCCATTTGTGTCTTAAAGTCGCCCGTTACTCACATACAAAATTACCTTAAATTAAGACTACACAGGAAACACATTAAATATCTGTAGGTACCGTAACATCGCGTAAATTTCAACCAAACTACTTAGCTTTATTTTCGTGTAATTATTTTACTATTCTAGAAGTCAAGCAAAATGGAACAGGTAAAACAGTTTCTCCATAAATCGTCGTTTAAATCTATTTTCTTGAATAATAACATTTGAATATTAATGCCCATAAGTATTCATTCATTATACATTCAGAATGCATTATTATGCTATTTTCCTTTACGCCAGTGCATCTACATGTTTGATTACTTTTTTTTAATTTTTTAATTCCAGATCGGATTTCTGGTCGGTAGTTATTATTTACTGAATTTAATTGACTGTAATATGATGATTTTTGGGTATACAGGGACTTTCTAAAAGTTTTATTAAAATTTGTCGGACGCGTCAGATTAAGATAGATGAGTTAATAACATGCTAAACAGTGTATATTTCACTAACCTGACAATTTGGGAGTTACGTAAAGAACACATTTTCCAGCGTCGTTTTTTTTTATTTTAAGGAAAATAATTCAGCGATATAGTTTATTTCCTAAGTCGTGCTGAAAGTGCCACTTTTCTGACTGCTTGACCGAACTCCGCTACGCGTCGTTCGGTCAACTGCATTCGCGTGCTGAAATGGCACTTTCGGCACGTGTTGGAACCCAATTTTTTCTACGAGTGTGTGGAAAAAGTCAAACTAAACAACCATTTGATAATATTTATTTTTACCATTACTGCTTATTATTATTAACAACATTAATCGTAAAAGAACAGTTGGTAGCATTTTGCAAATGAATCGCAGAGGCAATTTGTTGTGGATAAGTTGCGGAGTTAGAGATTGCGGTTGAGGTGCAATTGAACCGGTCGTCGTTACAGGTAACAGAGACACATTGTTGCTTGCTAGAAGACGGTACAATGGGCCTTGAGTGCGTGTTGCTGTGTTTAAAGGTACCTTCATCGCTAGATAGACATCATTTGGAGCATCATTAATAAATTTTGGTATTTCATCTTAAAAGAAAATGTTGGCCTTCTTGGGTCTAAATCCCACATTTTGCTTTTTCAAGAATGATGATGTAACTTTGAAATATTTGCTTAAATCCATGTTCTTTTTGATCGTAATGATACTTTTTAACATGGAATACCTTGACAATAAGATATTGGGCTTACATATTTTAGCGAAATATGCCATAAAAACTTCTTCTTTCATACTTTTGATTTTTTCTCGCCACACCAGCTTGTAAATGATGTATATTCTTTCTCGTACCTGTGGTTCGACTTGGACGGCAACAAATCTAAATTTGCTATTTCGGCTGCTTTTAGAATGGATTCAGGTAATTCCTCGTCAGAAGACTCCATGGGAAAGGTTTTTTATTCAAAATCGACGATACTGATCAGAATGTACTAAAGACCCTTTTAATTATCGATGACTTTTAATGACTTTAATCTTTTATACCATGGACACTAAAAAGCCCAAGAGGCTGATGTGTCCTAAATTAATATCTCTCTCTCTTTTATACCATGGACACTGGCACCTGTCAAAACTAAAAATCTGACAAGCAAATTTAATATATACCAGAATTTTTGAAACAATGTTTTTTAAAACAATATTAATTTGTAGTGAATATTTCGTTGATTTTACACCTAATTTGTACAAATTAAAGAATACTATGCCAATAATAAAATTATACTGAGTCAAACTGCAGAATTAAAAACATTTTAAGTACCTGTTTAAGTGGGAAATTTGCAAGGGTTTACTTTTTGGCACTAGTGCGAAAAAGTGACACTATTCAAACTAAATTGCGTGCGAAAAAGTGTTGCTTTCCACACGCTAGTAGAAAAAGTGTTTTTTTTTACATTTAAAAATCTATAGCCGCTTCCCCCACCAATGAAAAAGTATACATTATATAACATTTTTTCTTCTTGTCATCTAAGCTTTGCAACCCAAGAGGTTTCTATGACGCTCGACTAAAAGCTAGTTCATACAGGCGCGAAAAGCGAATTAAGAAAGCGAATATTTGGCCAAAAAATTCGCGTTTTTTGTCATGTTCATACAGCTGCGAAATTCGCTGAAATTCTAGGCAACAACATAACCTACAAATTTCTATATTGTTTTTATTTCGGTGGTGACGCTACGCTTGGGTTCTTTCTTGTGAGATTTTCTTTGTTTTTCCTTTTATTTATATAAATTTTATCTGATGGGATAAATAAAGTATATAGCACATTTATTTGGCAACTAAGACGTAGAAACGCTGCAAATTTGTTATAAATGGAAAGGGCTAAAATAGTTAATATAAATTTAAATTAAAAAACACAAAATACTTAAGAAAATGAACACAAAAATATCGTTTCAAACATCTAATAGAATGACGTAAAAATAACAATAACAAAATTGTTTTTTAAATGACATATGACTAATAACCTTTTGTTTCTACGCATGTGCGCACACTGAATATTCGCCAGAAATTAAAATGATCTCAAGTTTCCCGCCCACTAGATTTTTAAATTTTGCGAATTCGCAACATCTTTAAACCATCTTTATTTTGAATTACCCGCCTTTAATGTTATGTGAAATTGACCAATGAGAATGAAATTCGCGTTTCGCAATTCGCTTTTCGCGTCTGTATGAACTAGCTTTATATCCCCATTTAGCATCGTGGGCTCCCCTCCTATTATTAAATTTGAGTTTGCATTTTATGTATGCAGACTCCTGCATAAAACACTTGCTAATTAGATTTTTATTATCTATTAAAGTATGCAAGGCACGTACGGTTTGGGTAAAATTGGGTACAATTGTTCAAGTAATAGGGCCCTTATTTACCTTTAACTGGATTGAAATTATTCGGTGCAGTGGCGTCACAGCGGATATCACAGTCAATATTATTGAGAAAAAAGTACGCCACTGACTTTTTGTAGTTTTAATGTTTTATTTACGATAAGGGAATTTGAAATACAACTTTGAGGTCTTTTGTGTTTTCCTTTTAAAAGCCAAAAATATTTTTACATTGAATAATATTAAAAAAAAATTGTTATTTATTAGTCTACTATCTGTACTGTCTAATATTTTCATTTAAAAACTGTACTTTATTAGAATAAAGTTATACAGGGTGTTTTTTTATCTTTGGACAAATCACCAAGACTAAAAGCCTAAATACTAACGTACCGTGGGTGTGGGTCTCTTAAGCGAGGTAAGAGGGAGTTTGTTGACACGGGACTTAAATACTTGAAGATTTGGGGGAAGGAAAGACCTCCGCAGGCAGCAGATTCCACATTCTAAAAACTCTAGGGATAAAAGAACGAACAAAGTGGGAAGTTCGGGGCCTGTCCAGTTGGACCGTATAGGGATGCATACGCGCGGAATCCCGAGTTTCTCTGTTGGGAACCGTGAGTGGAGGAACTATACTGGACAATTCTTCAGAGCAGAAGCCATGGAAGTACCTATAAAAAGCGATAGATCCCCCACAGCTCGACGATGGGCGAGAAGGGAAGCCTTTCTGTAAGTGAAGGATCATTAATGAGACGAATAGCTCTTCTTTGAATAGAATCCAGAATGCTTAGGGTTGTGGGGGATGCCATGTCTTCGGAAGTTCATACCAAATGCGAAATTTTTTAATTATATTCTTGTGCCTTTTTATAAAAGTCCTGCTTAATGAAAAAAAATCCACAAGAATAATTGTATGTTGGATCTACAGGGTGGTTTGAAAAGGAGTTGTTTCCAAATTAATATACAGGGATTTTCTAACTACGGTACGAAATTTTAGAGAGTGTTTCTTATGCCATTTCATGAAGAAAAGTTCCCATAATCATATGTCCGGAAATGCTTTGTTTTTGAGATACAGGACGTTAAGGTTTTTAAGAAGGTCGGTATTTTATAAATATCCTAAATAACCTTACACCGGTTTGGTTAAAATTGTATTCATTTGTTTGATATATGAAAGTGCTTGTAAAGCTCCAACTATATTGTCTTTATTAGGTCCAGTGGCGTCTCAGTGGGCATCACAGCCAATATTATTAACTGAAAAATGCACGCCACTGGCTTTTAATGTAGTTTTTATATTTTTTCCCTATGAAGCAACTAAAAATAACAACTTTTTAGTGTCGAAAATACCCTGTATATTAATTTGGAAACACGCCTTTTTTAAACCACCATGTACATCCAAGATACAAAGATTTTTGTGGAAATGCATTTTCTCATCAAGCAGGGCTTTTTATGAAGAGGTACTTTTTTTGTAAAGTTAACAATTAAAAAGTTTTCCATTTGGCAAGAACTTCCGAGGAAGCGCTGTAATTATTGTATTGGACAAAAATTAAATAAATTTATTCCTTCGAAAAAGGCGGCAAATTAAATTGGACCTAGTGCAGCAACATGCCTAAATCGGCCACTGGCTGTTTGTGGTATTATTTATTTGCACTTTTCAGAAACACCCTGTATATTTCTGTAGGTTTTAAAGACACTTTTTTACAAAAAATACAAAAACCAAAACCCACACTGGTATTTTTCTGGGTATACAGTGTGGGTCAAATTAAACTTGCAAATTTTTTAAATAATGATAACTTTTTATCTGTTGCGCCTATCATTTTTATTATAACAGGGCTAATAGATATATAGCGTTTCTCTAGGTTTGTCCAGAGTTTCTTTATGAGAAGGGGTTTAGACATAAGCAAGACCGGTGATAGCTTTTGTCAGGGACGTGAGGGTGTGAGAATTACGATTTCGGTTGGCAGTTCTGTTCAAGTTGGTAGTATTATCAGCTGATGACAGAGTCGTGCCTTGTCGAAGCTTTGTTTGGTAAAAACTGTGGAAATTTGCCATTTTCATTTTGGTTGTATATTTTGCAAGGATTTCCAGTTGTTAATGTTTTTGGTTAGTTTAGAGACTTCACATATTATTGGTTCGGACTCGTTTTATTTTAGAGATAGTGTTTAGTCGAATAGTTTCAGTCATTCGTGTTTTTATATACATATGATACAGATGAGTGTCCGCTAATTAATGGTACACAGAAAAACCACTGATTTCTTATGCGAAAATACCCATTTAGGATTTAAACAAACATACCTATATCCAAAATTAATGATAAGGAAGATACGAGGTGTTGAAGAGATATAATATATTGAAGGTACATACATACTTTCGGGTGCACTGAACAACTCTCAGCTCACTTAAACGTGAATACCTTAAAAACGGTTGTCAAGATCGATTCTTACTAAGTATACCTTTTTTGTGCAGAAAGCATAGAGAAGCTTACTAGTTTACATACATACAGAGTAGTAACAAAAAAATCGCCCTCTAGTCTACACACAAAAATTAATATTCGATCTGTAAAGCTAATGTTTAAAAATCTCTAGATACCGTTTTATTAAGATATTTAAAAAGGGGGACCAATTATCAAAATAAATTTACTTTTTCTTTTTACTATGACTATACTTCCTTATTATAAACTTTTGGATATTAGGTATGTTTGGTTAAATCTTAATATTTTGGCATAAGGAACCTGTGGTTTTTCTATGTACCATTCATTAGCGAACACCCTGTATATAAAGTTTTTAAAATGGTTTTTGACTTACGGAACCATGGAAAATGTTTTACTCTGCCAGGTACCTCATCGTCCTGTCGTCGCTTTGATAATTTTTAATTTTCAATATTTAAACCACATTTATGTTTTTGTTTTAAGTTATGCCTATTAAAATAATCCAATAAATTTTGTTTACAACATACAGTTCTTTTTGTTTTCTCCTTAATTCTACGCCGCTGATCTGCCTAAAATCAAACATGGCCGAAAATGGCCCGACGTGACGTCACAGCCGCGCTAGCCAATATTGCGAATGTCGTGACCTTATCTCATCAATCGACTTTGGGTTTGTCAATTTTGGTCGAATAGAAATCAGGGCCGGACTTATGCATCATTTTGGAAAATGTCCGGTTCTGACTAAATCTATTCGACCAAAATTGACAAACCTAGAGAAGACATATCTACCTACTAAGCCCTGTACAAAGAAAAAGATAGGCGCAGCAGATAACAAGTTATTGTTAGTTAAAAAGTGTGCAAGTTTAATTTGGCCCACCTTGTAGTGCACCCAGAAAAATCCTTGTCCTATTTCATCTTTCGGACACGTTGTATGCTTATTCATTATGCATTCAAAATGCGCGATGCATATTATAGTATTTTTCTTTTGTCAGAGCGCGTGGATGGTAAATTAATTTTCCATCATCTTTTAACTGCTTTATTTAAAAAAGACTAGTGTGTGTTTCGCCATTTAAATATATAATTGGAAACTTGCTGCAATAAATAATAATTAATTTATTGTTAGCAGATTATCAAAACGATGCAAAATAGAAACATTTGTAAATAATTATTAATTTATTGCTGGGAGATTATCCAAATGGAAAAAATGTGTGCGTGATGATGGAGGAATGTTAAAGTATTCCAAACAAGAATTTGCACTTATACCAGAGCGCTAATATGGATGAGAATAAAGCTTTTGCAGAAGAGTGGCTTTAAAGTATGGAAATTTGTCAGTTTACAAAGGTTTAAAAACTTCATTTAATACAGTTATTCAAAGACTACTGAATAAAGACGTATTTATCGTTTTCATGGTATTTCTAAAGCGGTATTTACCAATCGGTTATGTTTACCTTTAAACAATGTATTATACGTCAAAGTTGTCACCAACTATTACCGCGGTTATAATTGGTTGAACGCCTAAAATTGCTGCTTGTTTTGATTTTAAGACAAAACATTCCAAGAGTCCTACAAATTGCTTGACATATAAAATACTAATACCAGAGACAACAATGAGACGAGCAACTAAATGTAAATAAATTATCCGAGAGAGAGATAGCTGCTGGGCCTTCCTTGCCTGTCTTCAAGGAAGGTAAACGCAGATGGCGCGTGAGTTGACTTTATCGTTTGCCCGCGAATTAAATTATATACTGTGATATTTTGCCCTTAATGTTAGGTACTTGTTTTTGTTTCCTATTAATATAAAATATTGGGGTTTAGTTCAATAATTACACACACCTTATTAAAAATGTCATTTATTTGGTTTTTATAAAGATTTTTCTTACAGATAACCATGTTAATATTACCTTAAATTATCTGTTAAAAAGCACAAATTTAATATATACACTGTGATCACTAATAAAAGTCAATATTCAAAGTCCAATTAAAGGTAAAAAACCACGAAACACACAATAAATCACAGAAAATGTAAACAAACTGTCCAAACAAATCGGCCATTGAAAAATATCAAACACAAATATCGATTAACATTTCGGCGTGACTGCCTGCGGCAACGTTGTCAAGTTAAAAATATTCGATTCATGGTATATTTTCTTTCTCTTAATTAGATGTGAACCAAAGGGACATTAAAGTTTACATGCAGAAATTGTAAACAACTTGGCAACCAGGGCAAAGCGATGATTGCTCCATCTACGATAGCCTGCCATGATGAAAGACAAAGACATATTTATTGGAACTTGCGTTAAACCAGAAAGAGATAAATACAATGGACAAATTGTTAAGACCAGTTACTCGTCTCATTCTTGTCTCTGCTAATACTTTAATTTTAATACTTTTAAACCGGTTATTCTAAACAAATATTTCGAAATTGATCAAGGAAGAAGAGGTTTTTTGAATTTAGACAAGTTAGGGAGGGCACAGACGTGCAGGTGTAACCACGGTCTACCGTGGGTATACCCACGGTAGACCTGCACAGTTTTTATTCAGGTAGACCTGAGCGTGTGGGCAAAACTGTGCAGTTTTTTTAACCCGTTCAGGCGACCTGAGAAAAATCAAAAATATCCTATTTGTACCGGCCACAGACACGCAGGTCGACCGTAGAAGTCGTAAAGTTTTTTTAACCTGTTTATTTTAAAAGGCGACCGAAGCCGGCATCCTTTGTAAACTCGAGGGTGAACTGGTTTATTTGTAATTGAAAAAATACATAGTAATTGATTATGGCAACAGAATTTTTAAAACAATGCAAAACATTTTTTGGGTTGTTTTTTTAAATTTTTTAAAAGAATAAACTATAGGTAAACTCCATTTAATAACTTAATGATTATAAATATAATTTAAATGTATAAAAATACTAAAATTAAATAAATAATATACAAGGTGTCCCATTAAAAAAAGCTTGTGTGTATGACTATGGTTACCATAATTTCTTTAGTCAAATTAAAATGAGACAAATAACTTTGTTTTCTCATAATGCATTTATTGATATTTCGACTGCTTGCTACATTTTCAAACCGAAAATTTAGCAAAGCTTCAGGACTGAAGTCAAAATGTCAATAAATACAGTGCTGGAAAATATAGCTATTTGTTTCTTTTTAATTTGAAATGTACTATCAGAAAGTAACGGACAACTTAATTCAGTAACTCTTTAATCAATATCGAAACACCTTTATTTCTGATATGTTAAGCGGGAGGGGGACCACTATTTTAAACCTAAATGTTTTCCCTAAAAAATGGTTTATAAAAACAAAACGTAAACATAATTAATATGCACAATGTGTCACCTTAATTCTTTAGACTGTCTTCTTACCACGCATTGGCAAAAATGGACGGAGGTAAACGGGGCGCGAAAAATCTCTTTTACCTGCACGCCTGTAAGGTTACGTTTATATCATAGGTAATGGGGCGCCAGCCCTTCCCGAGAGGGGGTGTGGGTCAGGGCAGGTAAGAATTCCTATAATTGACACTCAATAATTTGTATACCACTTAGTCAGTTCAGTTCTCATTGTAATAGTGAATTGATGTGCGAAAAAGATTTCCACTCATGATTTTAATAGTGAGAAAATGTCGGTATCAGTAATTGAAAGTGTGAGTGGAAAAGATTTAATAGCCTACAAAAATTTTACATTTTCAAAAGACAGTAAACAAAAGAATGTAAATATTTTTTGATGCAATAAATGTTTCGTAATTAATAATTTTTTTAAAAATAGACCAACATTTTTATTTCGATACCTTTACTTTAAAGAAAACATTTGCGCCCCGTTTACCCTATACGATTTTATCGACCCCAAGATCCCTGCGCCCCATTTACCTGTTCAATAAAACTTTTGCGAAGGTCTTGCGCCCTGTTTACCACCGACGGCAAAAATTACCCATAGAAGTGGAGCTACGTGACATGTAAACGTTTTATATATTTATTATTATATTAGTACCTGGACTTTTTACAATGGGCCGTTATCAAAACCAGTGTAGCCCCTTTATTATACTGCGCCGCTTTTTCCTACTAGCAGCGCAAAACGGCACCGACCGGAGGGTGAATCACATTTTGGACTCTACGTGGACTTGATAACTTTTATGATTTTTATTAGTTGATTTCAACGAAATTTCATGTTATTGCCATAAACGACAACCTTTAGTTGTTGTTTAGTCTCTGTGTGGGGTGGTTGTCATTTTTCACAGCACACAGTCAACGCAAGTTAAAAGAATGTCTGGTCTGAACCAAAAAAAAATCATTGAAGAATTTATTAAAATGTATAAATCTTATTCATGTCTATGGCAAATCAAAAACAAGGATTACCATGACCGAAATAAACGGGAAGCTGCTTATCAAGAACTTGTTAAAAAATTAAAGGTTGTTTTGTAAGATAATAAAATTGAAAGTTGAGATTATACTCCCAACTCGGACCTATACTTAAAAAGGTAAAAGTTGTTTTATTTTTAATTTATTTTTTTACCATAACTTTTTAGCCAACCAATAGCGGTTTTTTGTTTCAAATATATAAAAAAGTGTTTAAACGACAACAGATGGGGAAAGGTCGCTTCTTATTCGGATCTTTGACTAATTGCATATCACTATGTGAAAGTAATAACAGATTTTAAAGAAAATGATATGATATACAGGGTGGTTCAAAATTGCAAAAAAAAAATGAAAAATATATTTGGAAACAACTTAATACAAAAACATTAAAAAGTAAGTTTTATACATTTTTTATCATTTATGATTACTCGGGAAAATTAAGTGTTAACTAAAATAAGCTTCACATATGCAAACATTATTAGGTTAAGTTGCATATAAATATTATCCAAAGGGTAACGATTTACTTAACAAAAAATTAAAATTTCTATTAAGTAATAGTATTTAAATAAGTAAGTACATACAAAAATATTCATAATAAATTTTTTTATATTGGCAAAATACAATTTTCGTAATTTTGGATCTCCCTGTATATCATAAGGCGGTTCTTTTTACGCTTTTATTTTAAAAAATCTCTTTTCTTTCTACGTAATTGTAAAAAATATTTTTTTATTTGTTCTTTTACGTTAACCTTAAGTTATTCCAGAAACCATAATCAATGGAAATAAATTATTTTTAACTTTTAATTACGATTTTTTTATTTTTAATTATTATTAATTACTATTAGAATAGTAGGTATCAAAAATATATTCTTTTTTTTTTCAAAGTTATATTTCGCAATTTTAAACCACCTTGTATATCCTGCAGCGATTTTTTTCTTTTCTTCAAGACCGATATTTTCTTATTTAAAATATATCTTGTTTTATATATATATATATATATATATATATATATATATATATATATATATATATATATATATATATATATATATATATATATGTATATATATATATATATATATATATATATATATATATATATATATATATATATATATACTTTGTTATATGATTCTTTTTCTTGGATTTAGGTCAGTTAAATAAATATTAAAATGGATAAATTGTCATGTTTTTTATTTATTTTTTTAGGCAAAATTTAACTTTTAACAAAAATAAAATATGACATTTTAACCATTTTATTTTTTTCTATTTTAAATATTAACTGAGCTACGGAAGAAAAAAAGTGGACCAAACGGTTTTTGGAAACATCTAGTAAGCCATGATTATTCTTTTATTCTTAACGAAATAAAAAGCGATTTAAACTAAGCACTAAAAATACAGTTCTTTTCCCATTTATCCATCTCTGTAGCGAAAGCGGTTTTCAAGATCACTGTACTAAACATCGAAAATAGTATACCCTGTATAATACATTTTATCAAAGAAGGAAAGTATTTAAAGGCCTCAATAAGAAATATTTTATTCTTAAAAAAAATCATAAAAAACAATAAAATAAAACGAAACTATTTACATATATTGTGGCACAGCAATACCGTATTTGTCATTTAACCTAAACATTTATTTAAATTATATAATTTTTAATTATTATATCCTTTACCTGTTAAACTTTATTATTCATTAAAAAGAAATCTGTTTACGGCCGACCGAAGGAAAAAAACTGTGCAGTTAAACCTGATTGCCCCACACACGCTCAGGTCTCAGGTCTACCCGAGTAGTGTTTCGGCCGACCGGAGAAAAAAACTGTGCAGTTAAAACTGTACAGTTATACCTGATTGCCCCACACACGCTCAGGTCTCAGGTCTACCTGAATAAAAAACTGTACAGGTCTACCGTGGGTATACCCACGGTAGACCGTGGTTACACCTGCACGTCTGTGCCCTCCCTTAGAAAATTGTAATAAGGGAGTGATACCTGCACGGTCTGATTCTATTTATGAATGAACGAAAGAAAGAGTTGACACAATTCTTCGGTGAATTTATAAAGTGTGTATAAGTCAAAGGTTTAATTTAAGAAAAAAAAGATTGAACTTGCCACAACTAACCATGATCCTCCACTCTGTCTTCGGTAAAAAATATTTGATTAATATCAAGTAACAAAACACCGAAAACTATATTTTATGTTATAATATATTAAATGTATAAGGGATGCTTAATAAAATTTGTGTTGTTGATTTTGTCTAATGAGGCCACCTCGAGGAACTCAGTCATCACCCTCCGTCTAGTGACTCGGCTATGTCTCTAGGAATTTAACAATCTTAATGTGTTTTATCAATCTTAATCTGTGTTATCAATATACGTATAGCAACTCAAATACACCGTTTTAGAGAAGTAAGTAAAAAGCAGCAATAATTCATGATTTTACAAGGGTTTTTACAACTTTGTTTTATGAAGAAGTCCTAAACAGAAATCATTGAAAACCTGCTGTTAAATTTCACCCATATAATTTCTTTAAATATATACAGGGTGATTCAAAAATCGATCACGAAACTTAAAGGGGTGTTTCTACTTGACAAAATAAGGGTAGAGCTTCTTATATTTTTTTCATAATGTCATTCGTTTTCGTGTTACAAGCCGTCAAATTTCAATTTTTATTTTTCGTCATATTGCATTTATTTTTTAACCAATCCAGTTGATATTGGGCACACAAATCGAGCTTTGCAGATTTTAAAATTTTAAAACAAAAGTACCTTTTTTAAATACCACCAGAGGGCCCTTTACCTAAAACTTAAAATGTATTTACATCATAACTTTTTATTTTGATAGATATCGCAAAGCTGGGGGCGCCATTTTATAGACAATCAAAGACTTAAAAAATAAGGTACTCTTTATTAAAGTCGATAAACCTCACCGTTTAGGCACCAATAGCCATCAAAGTTTTTATCAATTTCAATCAAATTATCAAAACTTCATATAAACATATGTCCTAAACGTCCTTGCACTACAGGGTGTAGAAAATTAAAAAAAAGGTATTTCTGTCGGCGGCACGTTAATCAGCAAAAAAATCCTACAACTTCATTAATTTAACCGACTTTGTATCTTTAATAATATAAAGAAGTTAGCAATAGTGCCTCCTTCAATTTGATCACCCTGTATAGATACTTGATGTCATCATATCTGGTAGTATTGACCTCATCTACACAACCCCGAAATTTGAGTATAGAAAAAACAATTTAAAGAAATTGTAAGCTTTGTATTTACTTAATAACAACTAAAACAAATTTACAAATTGTAAAAGATAGACGGTAAATAAGAAACCACTTAAGGTAATTAAGACCGGTGCGTGAGTACACTTGTAGTTCATTTACATTTCTCTCGAAGAGAGAACAATCATGGAGCAAAAAGAAAACGTAGTGTGTTTTTATATTTTCTTAGGTTTAAGAGAAATTTGAGCAGCAACAAACGAGAACCTCAATAATATTAAAACACTCGTTTTTTTGCATATTTTCAAAGAATGGTTAGGAATTCTTTTGAACAGCTTACAATGGACCAAAGTTGGTCTATATAGGGTCGCGACATTCGGCCATATTGCTTTCACGTGTTACGACGTCACATCTCCTATTTTTAGGTCATGTTATTCAGTGCCGGAGATATACAGTTTATTGTATTATTAGAACAACCGTTTACACAACAGTTTTTTAAGTTGTAAATTCTTTTAATATAAATAAAAAACATTTGGAATTACATCTTTCAACAAATATCACTTTCAAAACAATGCAAAATGAAATGCGCAAATTCTAGATGCCACTAGATTGATTATCAACTTTGATTTTACCCAGTCTTGCCAACTTTTCTCCGTGGAGTGCCCTTCCTTGCACCCCCGACCTCGAAATGCCTTAAAGTTGAGGATGTGTCGCAACCTTATTAATATAAACTAACCTTGACAATAGGCAAAAAAATTGCATTACAATATTGCAGGTTAAACACAGGCACGAAAAATAGGTCTGGATAGTCGTTTAGTTCGAAATATGGAGTACTAAATACCTATAATTTTCCTATTTACTCATTTTTGACGTAAAAAGTTAATAAAATGATTTGAGTTTTTTTTCTAAAATATCAAAAAATAATCATGATAGTTTTTGACATTTGATTGACTACTAACGATTTATCTTAGATTTAAGCAAGCAATTTATACTTTTTTCACAACAGTAAAATAAATGTCCGATTTTTTTCTACGATGAATTTAAATAAATCCCTTTTGGTCCATGACTACATTCATGGCAGAGTGTTCAAACTTTAGAAATAATAAATTAAATTTAATGTATAAATTGTTTGTTTATTTTTATTAGATATAACATGATCGAATACTGATAATCGGTATACGAATACCGGAAAAAGAAAGTATTCGAATACCGAATATTTGAATGCTAGGAAGAAAAAAGTATTCGAATACATGGTATTCACGAAAACCCGGAATTGGTATTCGAATACTAGAAAAATATTCCAATCCTAAAAATGGTCCTCACCTCCTTTATCCCTGCTGTTTGTTCCTTTTGGTATTCTATCGTGACAATTTTGGTATTCGACTACTCGGAACGCCGGTATTCGAATACCCAAAAAGCGTATTCGTCGAATACTTCAAAAGTATTCGAATACAGAATCCCCAATACTAACCAAAAACTATTCGCTGAATACCAAAAATTATACTCAGTTATCTGAATACTATTCAGAATACTAAGTATTCGAATACGACCCAACTCTGGCATCGACCATAGATCAACTTAACATCGATGTTTTATACCATCGATGAACATCGCGCATCCCTAAAGCAAACTGTGTTTTTAATTATTTAATACGATAAAAAATTCATAACTTAAGGGTTGTGTTTATTTATAACTTGGCACCCAGTATATTTAGGATTTTTTTATATAGGTTTACTTTCGCGAAATCGTTGAACTTTGAGGGCAACTTTCTATTCTTTGAACAATGTTTTTAACAGCAAATTTTTTATTATTATTCTATTCATATTATAATAATTGCTTTTTTCAGGGACTTTAGGAACGACCTAGATCTGTCAGAAGAAAGCGATGACGAATCAAAAAGGCACCATATCCTCTCTGCATCTAATTTAACTGTCGATAAGTAAGTACAGAGACGTAAACTTTTGGGCCGGGTTTATAATTCAGAATTTAATTTTAGAGACAAATTTTATTGGTTTCTAAAATTTTTATGATCCATATCAGGGGCGGCTGGTGCATAAGAGCTGCAGTGCTGCAGAACCACCAGAATTTTAAGCTGCTTGGTATTTTTATAACATTCAATTCATCATTTTTACAATTAAAATATTAAATATGCATTAAAACAAAAATTGAAAAAAATAACCAGTTTCCGGCCGAGAACTCTAGTATAGTAGGCACACGCATCTTCACCCAGTGACGACGCATCATCAGATTACTGCGCAGTGGACCATCTTAAATAATTTTCAGTCCTCTCGCGACGTTATTGCATTGACTAAATACACTTGTCGTTGGGCAAAATTCGGCTGCTAAAATACGTAAATTTTGGTTATTGTTGTGCGGCATTCGCGGTAGCTTTCACAGGTTATTTAGACATTTTTATATCGCGCGTGTGGAAGTCGACAAGTTTATATTTTTATTCGTATTTGGTTGTGTGTTTAGTGTTTATAGACAATGGATGTGGTGCATAATTTAGTAGAACGTTAAACGATTTTTTAAATATTTATATGAAGAGCAACTTGAACTAAAAACTGGTGATAGACCGTTACCGGACATCGTGATTGAAGTAACCAGTGTGTTAGCAGAGGAAAACCTTCTACGCGTCATTTCTCATTCTATTTTAATCAATAACGTAAGTTTGCTTTTGCCTCTAGCCGAGATACCAACCCAAAATCGTATATTTCTTTAAATATGGTAAATATTTTCGACACTTTTGATCTAGATACCCATTTCTATCAGCTGATTGACCAAATTGCAACATTGCTGCTCCCTAATTAAAATTGCCAATTACTTGTTGAGAGCCGGGAAAGCATGGGGAATATGAATTGTGGGAATTATTGAGGAAGTATTTGAAAGTATGTGGAAGTATGGGGAAGTATGAGAAAGTATTGGGAAGTATGGGGAAATATTGGGAAGTATGAGGAAGTATTGGGAAGTATGAGGAATTATTGGGAAGTATGGAGGATTAATGAGGAAGTATGGGAAGTGTTGTGAGATATTGGGAAGTATAAGGAAGTATTGGGAAGTATGAGGGTAGGGGAGCCCACAGCGCGCCAGATTAATTTATCGAAGGATACCTTACACCCGATTAAATACCTCCGCTAAATATGACCCTCGTATACAGGGGCGATCGAAAAACCAAAAAATATATCCATCAGAAGTTTTCGAGCGCGTCAGATTAAGATAGGGTGAGTTAATCACATGCTAAACAGTGTCTGTCTTAAGTCATTCTTAAAAGTAGCCCTAAGCAGCATAAAATAAGATCATAGTAAATAGGTATATATAATAAGCAATCATTAGATATTCATGTTTTTCAGTAGTATACAGGGTATATCAAAAAATATAAATTTTGTTTAAGAGAAAAGTACCCCTATTTTTAAAAATATCGAAAATTATTATTAGGGAAAAATGTTTAGAGAAATAAAAATAACTCCTAAATATGCAGACTCATTCATTTACAAAAAAAATATGATAAAACGATAAAAATTTAAATTTATACATTTGCAAATACTTATTTCGAAATGTAATATCTAAAGAAAATAAAAACAGCCCAATTCACGGAAACGCTCGTTATCGCATAAAAAATTAAGAAAATAATTATGTTTTTTTGTAAATGAACGAGTTTGCATATTTAAGAGTTATTTTTTCTTCTAAACATTTTTCCTTAATAATTTTATAAAGAATTAGTTTCTTTTTGTGGAATTGATAATAAAAAGTTTCCCATATTTATGTAGAGAACTTAGGCGGACACACTGTATATGTATATGTATACAGGGTGTTCATTTAAAACTTTCCACTCAAGTTATCTTCGAAACGAGACAGATTTGAGGAAATCGCCGAAACACGTCAAGATATTTATTGAGGGTGAACGTTTTCTACAAAAATTGGACGGCGCCCTTTAACCCCTTAACCACCAGGGCCACCACCCCAAAATTCTTAAATGAGAAGGCGGGTCGAGTGATACATCATTTTAAAGCTCCTGACGAGTACTTTATAACCCTAGAATATGAAGTCAATATCTTCACCTATTACAAAATGGCGGTACTTTAAAAATTACCTAAATACCTGATTTGAATGGTCATATTTCCGAAACTAATAAAGTTAGATGTACTTAATGTGGTATTTTCTTAAAGCTCATTTAAAGATCTTTTAATGGTAAAATAATATACAGGGTTCTTAAATAAAAAAATATGTACTTTTTCTTCTACCCTGTATATTACTACCAGTATCACCATTAAAAAGACCTTTAAAAGAGCCTTAAGAAAACACCACATTAGGTACATCTAACTTTATTAGTTTCGGAAATATGCCTATCCAAATCAGGTATTTAGGTAATTTTTAAAGTGCCGCCATTTTGTTATAGGTGAAGATATTGACTTCATATTCTAGGGTTATAAAGTACTCGTCAGGAGCTTTAAATGATGTATCACTCAACCCGCCTTCTCATTTAAGAATTTTGGGGTGGTGGCCCTGGTGGTTATGGGTCAAAGGGGCGCCGTCCATTTTTTGTAAAACGTTCCCCTCAATAAATATCTTGACGTGTTTCGGCGATTTTCTCAAATCTGTCTCGTTTCGAAGATAACTTGAGTGGAAAGTTTTTAAATGAACACCCTATATGTATACACGTAATATTTTGCATTGTTATTACTTATTTTAATAATATTTAATAAAAGTGTATAAATCGTTTTTAAAACAATTTTAATAGTAAAACAAGTTGTTGTCTATGACCTTAGCACCATTTTTAATTCGGAAAGGTCAACCACTTACACTGTTTGTCTGAAATCATTGTTTATTCATTGAGGAACTAGAAATTGATTTTTAGGAGCGTTTATTTGCATTTTCTGTTTGTAATTTTTGGTTAAAATTAATGATACAAATATATTTTTAATTACAAATTGTTGGAATGAAAGGGAAGGTTGTACTTTATTTTTCTTTTGATATCTTTGTATTTATTACGTTTTAAATGGATCAATAGCTTAAGGCGACGTGTAACGGTCAAAGTAGCTATAAAAAGCCATAAAATAACTACGGTTGACAATTGCTGGAGCGACTGAAATAAATTACTTTAAAAATAAACAAAATTAAAATCGAGTATTATTTTGTCAGCTATCCTACGGTAAGGGAGAGGGATATCAAACTAGAAATTTTGTTTTGACTCTTTTCTTGTCTCTGACCTGTAAACTCTAGGTCAGTGTATCAATCTTGAATCTTTTCTTTATTCATAATAACTGATTTAAAGATGTACGGGGTGATTCAAAAGTTGATCACAAAAACTTAAGGGGGGTGATTCTACTTAACAAAATAAAGGGTAGCGCTTCATATAAATCTTTTTTAAAATGTCATTCGTTTTCGAGTTACAAGCCGTCAAAGTTCAATTTTTATTTTGGTTTTTTTCTATATTACATTTATTTTTTATTCAATCCAGTTGATATTTGGCACACAAATCGAGCTTTGCAGATTCTAAAATTTTAAGACAAAAGTACTTTTTTAAATACCTGCCAGAGGGCACTTTATCTAAAACTTATAAAGTTTTTTTTTAATATTTAACACACCGTAGTTCAAAAACTAAGACGTTTAGGACATATGTTTATATAAAGTTTTTTTCTTATTTTCTGTTGTAGAATCGTTTGGTTAAGTTTGTCGGTTGAGTTACTGGACACCCTGTATGTATGTAGGTAATTTGATTGAAATTGATGAAAACTCTTAATGTCTATTGGTGCCTAAACGGTTGGGTTTATCGACTTTAATAAAAGAGTACCATTATTTTTAAAGTTTTTGATTGTCTATAAAATGGTTCCCCCAGCTTTGCGATATCTGTCAAAATAAAAAAGTTATGATGTAAATAAATTTTAAGTTTTAGGTAAAGTGCCCTCTGGCGGTATTTAAAAAGTAGTTTTGTCTTGAAAATTTTAGAATCTGCAAAGCTCGATTTGTGTGACCAAATATCAACTGGATTGGTTAAAAAATAAATGCAATATGGCGAAGAAACCAAAATAAAAATTGAACTTTCACGGCTTGTAACTCGAAAACGAATGACATTTTTGAAAAAAAATATATATGAAGCTCTACCCTTATTTTGTCAAGTAGAATCACCCCTTAAGTTTCGTGATCGATTTTGAATCACCCAATATATTAGTATTCTTACGTTACTTTACTTTTATTATTCGTATATAAATTTTAAAAATTTTTGAAATTTTCTTATTTTTAAAATAATCATAATAAATGCAAATATGAATTTAAAAAACTTTTTAAAATATGGGGTGTTCTCCAAAAACATCATTTTAAAAATATTGTTTCTTCTCTAAAGGATTATTTTCTATTAAAATGGGTCCAAATATATGCGGTCACCATATATTTGAAATATGTAAAACCACCTATTTCCCTAAAAAGCATATGTATATTTCATCCTATAACACAAGGACAATTTGATGTTTAAAAATTACTATTAAATATCTAATTTTTTTCTCACTGCAAATATTAGTATAAAAACCTATAAAGTAAAAAAAAGTGTTTTTACATTATAACAGTTTTAAAACTAGACGATAGAGACTATTTTGCACCCCTTATTTTGCAATTCCGTTGTGGTTAACGTTATTCTGAGACTGCGCAGTAACGCAAACATGATCCGTTATCGTTATTAACCATACCGGACTCCTTTAATTACGAGGTGAATACCGAAGAGCTTATCGTTATCGTTATCGTTATTGTTAAACTGCGTGGTTGCCGGATTGTAGAAATTTTAATATCGATTATTTAAAAGGTTAAAATTTTATTGCCGTATTAAATAAAATATCATTTATACAAAGGCTCTAATTAGCGAAAAATCTATAGCAGTAATAAAAATCAAATAGTGTTAAGAAATTAAAACGGACTTGCACTTTTACGGATATTCTAAATCAGTAATTAATTTAGATGTTACAATCTGGCACACTTGCTTTTATTCTACTACCAAACCTAACCTTACTTTTTGTGTTTTGCTTATACTGTATTGTTTGCATCTACTTTAAAAAACGAAATCAACAGAATTGTTTGCATATATTTAAATATGGATTTATATCTTATGAAGAATAAAAGTAAATACTGATTTTTCGTTAACTTTAAAATGGGTGAACCACAGGCAAAAATAAGGTTATGTGTCGAAAGCGCAGACGCAAGATATATTTCTTAAAAGAGGCTGCAAAATCTCTGTCTAAAACTGCTGCCGTAATCGTTATGTTTAATAACGATAACCATAAGAGGCCAAAAAACGTCTGTTATTTTAAGAGGTGCAAAATGTCTCTATTAAATAAAAGTTGTGCTTGTTTTTAGTGTTAATATTTTGGTTAAATTTAATTTCTTGCCTTTTAAAGTATTTTCGTTCTTTATTAACACCCCTTGTTCTTAGTATTTAATGAAAGATATTTTTAAATATTAACCATTACGATGTGTAATATATATTTTCTGCAATGAACTTTTCACTAATTTTTTGGTATTGACACACTTACACTGAAAGAGCATGATAGGTTATATTTTATTGAAATTAATAAAAATTGCGATATATTTACATATTGTACACAGTGTTCCACATTTTATTAGAAAAATTTAAGGGAATCATTCTACTATTGAAAATATATACAGGGTGGCCCACCATATTCGACACGGTCTGTAGCTGGATAACCATGAGGTTTTTAAAAAAGTAAATACTGAAACATATACAGGTCGGATAAGGCCACAGTATAAAATTATTTTACTCTATACAGGATGTCTCAAAAAGTGTGACGTATCAAAGTTATATTTTTTAAATGGAACACCCTATATTTTATGACGGTTTTAGATTCTACATAAAAAATAATTCAGAGTTTGTTTATAGTACTAAGTGTCTAATTTTATTCATTTTTGTGATATTTGATTTTTTTCAAAATGCAGAGGTGCAATTAAATTAATTTTATTTTAACACTATAAACTCTTTAAACTTTAAAATTTGTTACAAGATTAGAAAAAGTCTGCCATATCATACGTAGGTCATATCAAGATCAAATATTGTACAGGGTGATCAAAAAATAATTTCAATTTTCAGAAAATCAAATAGCAATATCTCTCTTATTTTAAATGGAACACCCTGTATTTTTTTACGTCACAACTTTAATTTAAATAAACATTTGGACTAAAAATTTGTAAAAACAGATTTTACTAAAAAAGCACAAAAGATAGGTATAGGCAACCTATACACCATTTGAAAGAGTATTATATTTGTCATCATGTGACGTAAAAAAATACAGGGTGTTCCATTTAAAATAAGAGAGATATGACTATTTGATTTTCTGAAAAATTGAAATTATTTTTGATCACCCTGTACAATATTTGATCTTGATTTGACCTACGTAAGATATGGCAGACTTTTTCTAATCTTGTTACACATTTTAAAGTTTAAAGTGTTAAAAGTGTTAAAGTAAAATCAATTTAATTTTACCTCTGCATTTTTCAAAAAAATCCAAATATCACAAAAACAGAATAAAATTAGATACTTAGTACTATAAACAAACTTGAGTTATTTTTAAAAGTAGAATCTAAATCCGTCATAAAATATAGGGTGTTCCATTTAAAAAAATATAACTTTGATACGTCACACTTTTTGAGACACCCTGTATAGACTAAAATAATTTTATACTGTGGTCTTATCCGACCTGTATATGTTTCAGTATTTAGTTTTTAAAAAACCCCATGGTTATCCAGCTACAGACCGTGTCGAATATGGTGGGCCACCCTGTATTTAAAAAAGTGCATAACGGGTGACAACAGAAATTGGTATCCAGCAATTTATTTTCTTCAGTGCAACCATATAGTTTTTAAATTTAGGGACGTTATATTGTATCATCGGATGCCAATTTTAGATATATAAGCATTTGTGACTTCTTCCGGTTTAACCGGAAGTGATATAAATTTATGATATTTTAATGGAACACCCTGTATATCTTTTAAATTTAAATTCCACAGGTCATTCGTTATATAAAACCTTAAATATAGTTCCATAACTTAACTCTTTTGGTTTTGAAGAAAATGGCGTTTGAAAATGTTCAAACGGCAGCACATTTATGCAGTTCTATACAGAGTTTCTTTATGAGAAGGGGTTTAGACATAAGCAAGACCGGTGATAGCTTTTGTCAGGGACGTGAGGGTGTGAGAATTACGATTTCGGTTGGCAGTTCTGTTCAAAGTTGGTAGCATTATCAGCTGATGACAGAGTCGTGCCTTGTCGAAGCTTTGTTTGGTAAAAACTGTAGAAATTTGCCATTTTCATTTTGGTTGTATATTTTGCAAGGATTTCCAGTTGTTAATGTTTTTGGTTAGTTTAGAGACTTCACATATTATTGGTTCGGACTCGTTTTATTTTAGAGATTTTGATAGTGTTTAGTCGAATAGTTTTCAGTCATTCGTGTTTTTATATACATATGATACAGATGAGTGTCCGCTAATTAATGGTACACAGAAAAACCACAGATTTCTTATGCGAAAATACCCATTTAGGATTTAAACAAACATACCTATATCCAAAAGTTAATGATAAGGAAGATACGGGGTGTTGAGATATAAATATTTTTATGCATGCATTTCGATAATTTTTGATATGTTTTAAACATTTTAATAAAACTCATCGGTATCCAGGAGTTTTTAGATATCAGCTATTTATATCTGCGCAGTTGTAATTATAGCTAATACGATGTTATTGAAGGTACATACATACTTTCGGGTGCACTGAACAACTAAAACGTGAATACCTTAAAAACGGTTGTCAAGACCGATTCTTACTAAGTATACCTTTTTGTGCAGAAAGCATAGAGAAGCTTACTAGTTTACATACATACAGAGTAGTAACAAAAAATTGGGTAGTTTTAGAGAATTTTAAATAGGGTACCCATCGCCCTCTAGTCTACACACAAAAATTAATATTCGATCTGAAAAGCTTATGTTTAAAAACCCCTAGATACCGTTTTATTAAGATATTTAAAAAGGGGGAACAATTATCGAAATAAATTTACTTTTTCTTTTTACTATGACACCCCCGTATCTTCCTTATTATAAACTTTTGGATATTAGGTATGTTTGGTTAAATCTTAATATTTTGGCATAAGGAATCTGTGGTTTTTCTGTGTACCATTCATTAGCGGACACCTTGTATACAAAGTTTTTAAAATGGTTTTTGACTTACGGAACCATGGAAAATGTTTTGCTCTGCCAGGTACCTCATCGTCCTGTCGTCGCTTTGATAATTTTAATTTTCAATATTTAAACCACATTTATGTTTTTGTTTTAAGTTATGCCTATTAAAATAATCCAATAAATTTTGTTTACAACATACAGTTCTTTTTTGTTTTCTCCTTAATTCTACGCCACTGATCTGCCTAAAATCAAACATGGCCGAAAATGGCCCGACTTGACGTCACAGCCGCGCTAGCCAATATGGCGAATGTCGTGACCTTATCTCATCAATCGACTTTGGTTCTATAGAAAAACAAATGAACGTCGCAAAAATTTAAAATGCTTAAAATAGTTCTGGTTAGTTCTTTACCTTTAGAGACCATTATAATACTACTACCTGTTTAACCGGAAGTGTTGTAAAATTTGAACTTTTAAGTATGATAACCCTGATAATTTTAATTGAATACCATATTTACACATATTTCCTAAGATTTAAATTTTTTGACGCTATTCCCTAATATAAAACCTATAATATACCCATAACCTATCTTTTAAGTTTTAGAGAAAACAGCGTTTAAAAACGTCCAGACGACGACAAAATATCCATCAATGTCTATTGTGAGGTCGTTCAGACCTTTTACACTTTTTCTCTTACAACTAAAAAGTTAGGTGATGGGTATATTTAAGGTTTTATAGTCGGAATGACCTGTAGAATTTAAATCCTAAAAATATACAGGGTGTTCTATTTAAAATATCAAAGTTTTTATCACTTCCGGTTAAACCGGAAGTAGTACACAGATGCTATTATATCTAAAATGGCATCTAGTGATACAATATAACGTCCCTAAATCTAAAAACTATACGATTGAATTGCTGGAGAGTAATTTCGTTGTCACCCGGTATAAACATGGATCCACAAATTCCTCGTTTTCAAAATACAGGGTGCTAAACTTGTAAAACATTTTTTATTGATATATTAAATAGCCTTTACCCAATTTTGTTTTAATCAAGGTTAGTTTATATTTATAAGGTTGCGACATATCCTCAACTTTTAGGCGGTTCGAGGTCGGGAACGCAAGGAAGGGCACTCCACGGAGAAAAGTTGGCAAGACTGGGTAAAATCAAAGCTAATGATCAATCCAGTGGCGTCTAGAATTTGCGCATTTCATTTTGCATTGTTTTGGAAGTGATATTTGTTGAAAGATGTAATTCCAAATGTTTTTTATTTAAAGTAAAAGAATTTACAACTTATTAATAATTAAAAACTGTTGTTTAAACGGTTGTTCTGCTAATACAATAAACTATATATCTCCGGCACTGAACAATATGGCCGAAAATGGGAGTTGTGATGTCATCACACGTCAAAGCAATATGGCCGAATGTCGCGACCTTATATAGACTGACTTTGGTATAAATTATGTTTTAACAATTTTAAAACAACAATAATAAATACTTATTAAAGTAAGGTCTATATCCAGTCTAACAATTTTTACTAAAATAAATGTTTTCGAAAATTCTTCAGCTTTTTGAAAAGTTCAACACTCTATATCTTAAGAACGCAAAATTTGTTGACCCATATTTATATAAACTTT